>OMNW01028334.1:0-11010 GCA_900303245.1 Selene dorsalis
TATGGTCTTCGTCCCGCTTCCATTAACGTGACGGACCAGGCCAGGACACAGGAGCCCAATTCCCTCCCGCCTCTTAGGCCCTGAACCCTGACTGAATTCCTGGACGTTACAGGAACCGGGAGTACGACCGGAACCCGAACCGGGACCGGAACCCGAACCGGGACCAGAACCGGAACCGGAATCGGGACCGGAACCGGGATCCGAACCGGGACCTGGATCGGGACCGGGACCGGGATCGAAGCCGGGACCGGGATTGGGACCGGGATCGGGACAGGGACCGGGATCGGGACCAGATCCGAGATCCAGACAGGGACCAGAACAGGGACCGGGAACTGATATGTTCCGACGCTTCCGACGACATCTGCTGTATTTGACTTTACATGGCTTTGAACATGACTTTGACATAATGCATTCCCTAGCACCTAACCACCATTTTAATAATCCTCAGACAGCTGTTTACAGTATAATCACAAATGGTTATAGAGAACTTCTGGTTTCGGACCTATAAATATAATAAACACAATACACACATTCATATTCATGTAGGCCTAAGGTCTACTGCAGGCACAGCACTTAAACTACGCAAACAGCTCAATTAATTACCTCACCCTCACACATAGTGCAGTTGGGTCTAATAACACAGTAGAATAATGACATTTAGGATCTCAGACCCGCTACAGCTCTTATTACTCAGCTTTCTGGAGCAAACACGTGCTATGCAGTCTAATTTAAATTCTTGCTACTTATTCTGCTTCACACTTTTTGTGCAAAGTTGTTTTTCATCAAAGGACTAAGAATAGACTGATCTAACAGAAGAAACAGTAGCATCTGTCATGGAAGGCAATGCCTCTGACTTAGAAAGAGCCCTTCAGGGCATGGTTCAGATATCACTGTTCAAAAGACTTCAGCTTACATATATAGTTCTCCAACATGTTGAATTGTTGAATATCATTCATGTTTCTTCCCTGCTCATTTTTAAATTTCCATTGAGACCTGCATTGCATCTCATCTGTGTAGTTGAGCCATCAGTGACATGTAATTTCACGGTCTCATTACAGTATATTCACAGTAAATGTAGCATTTGAATCATAAGGTAATTAGTTTGTGCCTGTCATCTGAGACCCGTAAAGCCTTTCAATCTCACTTTGTAATTAATTTCCTTGCCATTTTTACATTTTTAGCACTAAACCCTCAGAGCTACACTCAGTTGGCAGTACAGTTGGCAGTTTATGTGGAACACCTGGCTAAATCTAATAAAGTCTAATACAACAGTCCTACAGTAAATCCTCTCTTCATGAAGGTCGCATTGTTCATAGAGTGTTTGTCAAAGCGGGAGAGAGAGGTGAAAATGAAAAATATGGAAAAAAATACAAATGGATTGCTGATTTTAGACCAAATGGGAAAAGGTAAAACTCACTAAACTCATTGTTAGATTGACACCAGTTACAAAGGCAATATGTATCATCAGTGACATATGAATTAAAAAACAGTTAATTTGTTTTGAGCTATCACAGGTGACCCCTAGAAGGTTTCATTTGCGGTCATTAATGACACCATGCTTGTCTTATAGCAGATGCATGACATTATAACAATAGAATATATGCTGCTTTGCTTCGTATACTGTCATTTATTTTCATTCCCTTCTATTAAAATGTCCAAACCCTTTTAACATCTATAAATGAGACAAATTCCTCTCTGCCTGCCTGTGACTGCAGAGACTGCCATTAAAGTAGCCATGGAAATGGGCTTTATTAATGCAAGTGCACACACACACACACACACACACACACACACACACACACACACACACACATACACACACAGACGTGCGTGCATGCACACACGCAAGCGCGCACACATGCATGCACACGCACACATGCATGCACACGCGCACACACAGTTGCACTCATACTTGCTCTTGTACCCACCACATAAGAGACATTAGTACACACACAGGAGCACACACACACACACACACACATCCTTGCACACAAGTACCTCCTTACTAAAACTTTCCCTGAATGACTAAGACATTAGTCATTTGCCTATGAAAACCCATTATATGGCAGCCGATCATCATTGCTCTTACTGAGACAGAGCTCCATACAAAGTATGAGGAGCATCAATCATGCACGGAGTACCTATTCACGTGTGAAATCTTTAATATATGTTTAATATGCCTTAATGGGCAAATTTATAATGTATGCTCCGTGTTCCGCTGTGTTGGCCTGCACTATGGCAAACATACCTCAAAGTCATCTTTATTTTAAAGTAAGTTTGTTAATTTGGTCACTCAATAGGAAAGAGTCTCACACACCCTCAGTCACACAAAGTGGATAATAGAGTAAGATAAAGAGAATATGGCTCTTTCTGAGTGACAGAAGGATCCATCTTTGGTAATTGTGCCTGCCATACTGCAACATGATAGAGCCACACACACAAACAGATGTGATGTCACGGGTCATTAAATCATGGTTTGTTTGTATGTTGGCAGCGCTGTGATGAAGGGTGGGTTAGTGAGAGTGGCACCAGATTGTTGATGAGGGGGGCATAATGAGTGTGACACCAGTGAGGAGAAAGGGCATGGTTTCTGTCATGTTCTGCACTTCCTGTCTGAACAGATGAATGCACAGACTAAGGGTGAAAATTATAGTGTGTGAGAGATGTATAAACATTCCTATTTAAATCCAACACTTTCTCTCTCTGAAACAAGATGTGTGCACATATCTGCACTCATAGTCCATGGAAATTGCAGTGCTCCACTCTATTATTCTCTTTAGAATGAAAATCAATTAGTCAATAGATAATATATAAAGCATTATGATCATAATGATCATGGCACCTTGCGCTAAAGATAAAATCCATGTTTGCTTTCCCTTTCCACAGGATATTACTTTCCACAAAACCTCTCTGGTACTTTGTTACATCAAAGAGTATATACCTGCATTAACTCTGCTCTGTGATGTTTTAATCTATTTTTTTGGTGATAAAATTAAAGACTCAAAAGACAAAACCATTTCACTGAGGAATTCATACTGTTCTGCTCTGAATCTGTTCATAAGTGATATATTTTGGGAGTCAGAATTGGATTGGGTAGCTTTCATTCCCATAGTTTGGTTCATTTGTTCTGGACTATAGAATAAAGATGCATTGTTGCCTTTTACTGTAGTTTCAGTCTGTTTCTTGTTCAGGTCACAATCAGAGGGGATGAGAGAAAAGACTTATAGTTGGCCTGGGGCTAATTGTAAAAACAAAGAAGTAGCTTCTTGGCTCTTGGCAGCCTCCCGGGTGCCTCCAAACAGATTGTACTGTGGGATCACAGAAAGGCTTTATTTGACAAGGGTCAATTAAAAACAACAGTGAAGAAAAACAGACAAAAGTCAAGGTACAGTTGTCTTTTGGTTGTATGTACAAGTTATACATTTTTTTCTTTTCTGGAGAACAGACCTGTGTGGCGATGTATCCTGACATGTCTGTGTCAGGTATTTTGATGTGCATTGCATACTGCCAGGGTGTTAACCAGTCCATCCCTGCAGCTAGTGGATGGCCCCTTTTGAGTGGAACTGTTACTTATGGTTGTGTTGTTTTTTCATCATTAAGATAATGCCTGAAAGCCCACTCAAATTCAGAATGAGAAATGTTTCATTTAGCCAAGTGTAACAGATGCATCAGGAATGTGATGCAGTTAATCAATGCCAGCCTGACAGAAACACGATACACACTGCAGGACTGGTACACTGCAGGTAGATTCAGGACACAATATCAGGAGCTGTGTGGAAACAGAGGAGGTCAAAATGATAGAGCTTTTACTGTAGAACCTATGTGTCTTCCAGTCGACCCAGTCTCCCACAGAGAGCAATGTGCCAACAATGATTAGAGGAATGGACAGGAAGAGAAACAGTAAGGATTAAACCGACTCTGAGTGTATATATATGTGTATTTGTGTTTCTGCAGGATCTGATATTTGCTGTTTGCTGAGAAACAACCAAAACAGCAGGGACTAAATGGGAGAAAATAAAAGGACGAGTGTCACATCTGGGTCAAGTCTGTGAGTAGAGTTCAGATGATGCACCTTGGTCACAAGTGTTTGTGCCTTTACACACACATGTACAAGTTCACAAAACATACTCATAGCTATTTTTTAACAGAGCAGTCAAGGCTAGGCAACAGTTTCTCTGAATAAGATGCCATAATGTGAATATTCAAAAATTCACATTGGCTTCAAGTACAACTCCAGAATGCCAATGTGCTCCATTGTACTCTGCTACGCATGAATTGTTTTCTCTTGTTCTCTTTCACGATAGTTTTTAATTAAGACCCCTTCCAAACCTCCAAGAGGACATTCTTTTGGTCAAAAGAGTTATTTTCTTACTTTTCAAAAAGTTTAGCTAACACAGTCTGACAGTATTGTACAGTCATACTGATAATGCTTCATTTCCACTGGGATTAAGGAAGAAGAAAGGCAACATTTTCCTCCGCATGTGGAGAATGAAGACAATTAAGACCAAAGTGCTCTCTCTCTCTTTTTTAGATATTACAGAGGCCTGGGTTTTTGCTGCCCACACTGAATAAATAAATAACAAACTTGAGGTCATAGTAATGAAGAAGTCCATTGTTCATGTGTTAACAAGTCACATTTTTATCTGCTGTTTTAGATATCTATCATCGAAACTTGGTGCTAGTTTTTGTTCTAAAATCATTAAACTGATTGCACACATGTATTGTGAACAACAAACAGTGTCATACCCAAGATGTCAGAGTGCAGTGGGCTCTGACAAACAATAACAAGAACACTAACCAACCCTGTCTTCCCTCAACTCCTTAAATTCAGTCGGTGTTTCAGTTACCACTTCTTGAATCTAAGTAACTGTCAACCCTCATTGATCTATAGATTTATTTTTGTCCAGTTTCTATCATCCGCAAAGAAAAGCAATGAGTGGGCCTGGTTATGGATTTGCCAGCTCTTAGATGTGTGGAAGCTGAGCAGCACCTATTGATAAATATTACAACTGCGGTTCACCATGGTGGAGATGGGGCGCTTCTACACCAGGGTGGGACGTCTTTTGTGGCATCTCCGTATAGTGCTTGAAAATCTTCACAAATGTGCTGGGAAACCTCTAGATATCAATGACTGACTGTCTCCACACTGTTGAAATGTGCAACAGTGGACTGTGTATCCATGACTGCAGTGAGAGTCTTACGAACTAACAGAGATGCAGAGAGACAAAGAAAGCGAAAATTATCATATCAATATTTTATGTATATTCTTGCTTGAAATGAAAATGTTTTAATGGGCAAATAGCAAGTTTTGTGTTTTGCTGCCCTTGCAGCTGCAGTGATTTGTACACTATGCAGCTGTCACTTAAAATGGCCAATTCAAGTAGTAATTTAAATGAGTGTATAAATGTAACCAGCCATCAGTCGAAGATGCCTTGCACTCTGCTCACTAGTATTACAAAATTCTTTCAGTTTCCCTCTATTACATTTCTGAATACATCAATAGTAATGGAGACCACTGACATTTACTTGTTTTTTTATGAGTAATTTTCACAGAGTACAGAAAACGCATTATGAAAGGTTGAGTCAAGCAGACTGTCAGGGGATTAAGGAGAAACCGGAGCCACATAACTTTTAGTAGGGCACAGGGCATTGTCCAAAACCCTGAAATTGATGTTCTACATTATCATGCTGACTTTCAAACGAGAGGGTGTATCTTCTGGAAACTGTGTACCTCTTATGCACAGAAGGTCATCAGTCAAAAGTTTCAGTTTCTAACATTGTTCCTGACCAGCATGCCTATTATAGGTTATTGAGAATGCAATATTCTCAGTGCTAATTTATGCAGTTTTAATTGAATCTTGGAAACTCTCCAGGTTAGTTTTAGGCTGCTTCCCTGCATAGCAGACAGACCCTCTGAAGGTCACAGATGACTTTCTTGGAGCAAAAGATAGAGATTTCCTGATTTACTTTAGAATCCCCCCATGTGTCATGTGGTTATTTAACCTTCTGTCTTTGTCCTGTTTCTATTAATTTTCCCACATAGTAAAAGTCATGTCTACCTTTCATAATGATTTCAAAATTGTGCTCAACTAACATCAACTGCTTAACATCAATTAAAAAAGTCTCCTAGTGCTCCTTCCAATTATGCAAAAGCTTCACACAATGTCAACTTGAAAATGTTAAAAAGATAAAGAGACTGGAGGTGTTCTCTTGATTCAACCTTTGATGAGCCCCTCACAAAGGTTACACAGTCATGCCTCCACTACAAGAGGAGAATCATTTTGAAAATGAATCCAATCCTCTCAGCATCTGACTTAGAGAAGGTCATTAACGCACATATTCTCTTGATAACCTGCAGTCCTCCCACCTCACTCAAAGGTCCTTTTTTACACCTGCAGCCACTCCAAAGTGCTCAAACAAGTTTTCATCCTCCTGTGCAGTCTGCCTGTAAAGTCTGAACTTCTTTTTCAGATCTTGCTGGCAACTCAAAAGCACAGTGTGATTTAGCCCCTGCGTGCATTACTGACCTTTTAACTTTTGAATCAGAGTACACCTTCATTTTCATCAGCTAAGAACTTACAGGGACTCCATTTGAGTTTCTATATTGTAGATGATCTTCACAGCTAAATGAGTGGTGTTCAATGTGTAGTTTTTTCCAGTGTCTTTGTACTAAATCCTTGAAATTTCTATTATTTACAGTGCAGCCCACATTATTAACCAAAACGAATAATTAGACTAAAGCTACTCATTGTGTGTCACAGACTATATATAAAGACTGTAATTAAAAATTATTTGTAGCACCAATAAATCTGAAGATTATTTTCTAAATCAACTTACTAAGCATTTGGTCTGTTTTTTTATAAAGAAAATAGTACCACACCACAGTTTTCCACTGATGTCTTCAGACTGATTTGTTATTGGTCTGATGAACCAATTTAAATTGCAGTCTGCACATCAGAGAGACTGGTACCATCCATCAATTCTCTGTACTGATTATTCTCTGAGGGCGGCTGGAATCAATCCCAGCTGGCATTGGATGACAGGCAGAGGCACTCCCTGGACAGGTCACCAGTCTGTCACATGGCTGACATATACAGACAAACAACAATAAACAGTCACACCTACAGGTAATTCAGAGGCAGCGATTAACCTGAACCTAGCACCTTCCTGCTGTAAGGCACCAAATTTGATATTCTTTTGTGAAAAAACAATTAATCAGTGGGGTAATCTGAGGAAAAAAATGGCAACTGATCACACATTACACAAGCACATATTTATCCATAGAATAACACTTACTATCTCCCTGGCAACGGAGCGGTCCAACAGTCAGCTTGGCCAAAGATCCCGGTCTGTTAGTGTCACCCACGGCAACCTGGCTGACTGGCAGGTGTTCCTTATAAACCAAGAGACCAGAATCTTCTCTCCTGCGGGATGGATCATAAGAAACATGCAAACAGAGGTTAAAAAAAAAAAGGATTGCTGTGGTAATTGTGTAGTTATGCAAAGACAATTACAGTCAAGTAGGTTTTTTTAATTACAGTGATTTTTGTATCAAACTTTTGACTGTTGACCAAATAAAACCACTTCCATGATTAAAATGACAGAATATCTTTTGGTTTGAAAATTGCTGGAAACATCTGGGATAATGTAAGTGCACAACTCCACAATAAATCCCAGTTAAGTTATTTTTTTGAAAGAAACACTAAACTGTTAAGTTGTTAGGTCAATAAGAACGCGAATGAATCAACAAAATTAAAACTGTCAATCAAAAATATATCAATAGAAGGATAAATAAATAAAATACATCTTTACTATCCCCTACTATCACATTAACTACTCCACAGACAATATCAAAACAGACAGCAGAGCAGAAATAATAAACATTTAAATCACAGCCTTCAAAGTGGTAATGAGTTTGAGTTTGACATGTTTTAAATTATTCACAGAACAATTTGATTTTAATTATTTGCCATTCAACACAATTTAGAAATGAAGCCGTGAAAGACTTCATTTGTGGCTGTGTGCATGTACGTGTGAACATGTGTGCAAGCTTACACGTGTCGTGTGTGTGTGTGTGCTGTGTGTGCATGTGTGTTTTTCCATGTGCTGCCAAAAGTAAGGGTAATGAGTGGAAATAGAGTTATATGGGTAATATTTCAAAAGCTCACTCAGCCAAACAATGAGACATTAATGCATACAATATTAATGGAGAGAACCAGACTGAGTAAGACGTATTTGTAATCTCATCAGTTTCAGAGATGAGGCAGGAGACATGAAAGAAAATGAAATCTCTCCTTCTTGCTAACACATGGTAATTACTCACATACAGTTTGCGCACACACATGCACACACCCACAGACAACGATCCAGTTGGTTTAATGAGAATATCCATCAGCTTGCTAAAAGAGCTGTGAAACACAAACTGTTGGTTCTGAAGGCAAACCTCCCTCTTAAATAAATGCGTCATTGATGGTGGCATTCATCATTGAACCCCATCAGTCTTTGATATTAGACACCTCATCAGACTGTCCAGCTAAGGCTTGGAGATCAACGCACACATTAGCATTAGCAGCGGTGACAATTCTGTTTTACTTTTAAGTTCACTTGATGCAGCAATACAATCATATTGCTTTCAGGCAAGATGTTCTGTTGTACAGTCGAGACCTTTGAGGGAAATTTCTGAGTTGATATATTGGGTTATATAAATAAAACGTCACCTCTTTGTGGTGTATGTGTGTGTGTACGTGTGAATGTCAAATAGTACAAATATATCTGTAAAAGAATGTGTACTCAGAGGATGTAATAGGCATGGTGACCTTTACAGTTTTACCTGAGAATATCATAAAGAGCTGCATATCTGAATGACAGTACTTATTATGTTATGAAAGCAAGACCAAAAGTTCAACTGGTTTCTCTGATCATCTGAGAAAATCTGTGGATGTTGTTCACAGTGATTCTTAAGACAGTGCATCACTGATTTCAGACATGTAGATAAAAGAATCTCACATTTGTAGCCAGCAAGAGTCAAGTTCGCCTGTTGATACAACAACTTTTGACAGCAAGTTTAATCGACTGTAGCTAATTACCTAATTAATAAATGTTACCTTTCGGAGATGGTTGACTGGTTTAATATATTCTGGATGGCTCTGAATATCATGCTAAAAGGTCACATCTATAACAAGTTACAGGAAAAAAAGTTTGCTTTGACAACAGCTGACTTACACAGCAGACTTGGGTATAAAGCAGTGGTATTGTTACAGAAGTACAGACTTTTATTTCATTCTATTTCCAGACTGCATTATCTGACTATAGAGACACATTCAGTACTTTGTACAGCAGTAAAGAAGTTAGATTTATGCATTGTTGTTTGTATTTCAAACAGTCCCTCCTTCACTTTTACAAGATAAAAGTTTTTTGAGGATGAAGACTAACAAGTGTGTGTTTGACAAATCTAACACTATCTTGGTTAATTAGCTTTGGCTGACATTTCTGGTCTGAGAACACCACACAGTGGATGTGGTGGTCTCGAACTGGGCTTTTTTTTTTAAAGCCCACACATTTCACAGTTCATTAATGATATGCTAATTCCTGCCATTGGATGTAACACTGGCCTCCTACTAGAAACTTAGTTAGCCAGACAGACTGACTTTACTCTTTCCCTACACAATCAAATGTTATTGCCAAGATTTTTTTTGTGTAACATTTCTTTTTTGACAGAATATGTGCAATAAATCCTCTGACACACCAAAGGTATTGTGGCATTTATGGAGCCAAAAGTAAAGCTGAGTTAAGATGGATACAGCTGGATACTCAAAGGAGCATTAAGCCAAATACACAGCAGAATGACATGAACATATAGATGTGCTGACTTCGCTCAGTGAATGTCCCTGTGTAGCCCGCTAAGCTCCACTGCAGTGACTGAAAACCCTTCACTGCCATCTGTTTCTGCTACTGTGAAGAAATTAATCAATACATTGCAAGTTTGTGCTCCTAAAAGTGTACATGATGGACAGACTCACCACTGTGCAAGGTCGGCGTCACAGTTGCAGTCGTATTTGGGGTCAGTGCAGTTCCTGTCGATGCCACAGGCACATTTCTGGATGCCAGGTCCTGAGCCGCCCCAGTAGAAGTGCTTCTCACTGCCCCGGCCCACCCACCATGTGTAGGGGGTTCCATCTGGGGACCAAATAAAGACAGACATAAACAAAAAAAACTTGCTGTTTTTGGCAAACTGTGTGTCACAGATACAGCAGAAACAAAAACACAGACTTTTATGAAGGGTATGAAGTTGTGCTGCTTAACAGTCCAAGCTCCTTCCCATTAAAAGTGATTAATTGTTCAGGCATTGACAGTTTGAGGCTTTTGTCACATTAGTGTGATTTATATTGACAACTAGCAGCTGCACGTTGGATGTGATTCATATGCTCAACTTGTTTAACAAAGCTGGATGGTAAATGCCTTTGAGAGAGGCAGGCACACTTATTCACAGATCACACCTGTGATTTTATTGATCTATTTAAAACAGCATTAGCCCTGCATGAACATTTATCCTTAGCATCATTAGATATGATTGTATCATCTACTGACGCACAAAAACCTGTTTGTGTGTGTGTTTCAATGAATGGATAAAAGGTGAAGGATCGCCGTTTTTCAATAAGAAATGTAATATTCTTTTCTTTGCCTTGGATAACGTATTCTGGCATGGGACGGTAACTAGGCTGTGAGACGGGTGTAAATATTTTGGTGGCTGGCAATATATCACAATAACAGCAAGAGAGAGTGAAACAATATTACATTTCCCTCTTTATTCTGCGAATATAAGCTGTATTGTCAATATCACTTTGTCAAATTCCATCAAAGACAATGAAATCTCCCGAGCCACATTTTTTACAGAAGAGGATTGAAGCTGACTTTTGATGCAGCACAACTGCACTGAGGTGTGATATACTGTATTATTATACTTTTGATCTACTGGACTGGGAATAAACTCCAGGAAGAAGCTACAGATGT
>OMNW01028342.1:0-11772 GCA_900303245.1 Selene dorsalis
GAAAACCCTTGATCTGCTGTATGCTAATGTCAAAGAAGCTTACAGAGCCACTGCCTTACCACCACTGGGCAGGTCAGATCACAACTTGGTGTTTCTACAGACCTGTTACAAACCCTGTGTGTAGAGGGAGCCTGCAACTACACTCACAGTGAGGAAATGGACACCTGAGGCTAGTGAGGCTCTGAGAGATTGCTTTGAATGCACAGATTGGGATGTGCTGCTGGAAACAGACAAGAACAGTATGGACACTGACAGACAGGTTGACTGTTTTACTGAGTACATCAACTTCTGCAGAGACACAGTCATACCTACAAAGACTACACGCTGTTTCCCCAATAACAAACCCTGGATCACAAAGGACATAAAGGCAATCCTCAACCAGAAAAAGGAAGCTTTTAAGGACGGTGACAAAGAACGACTCAAACAGGTGCAACATGAGTTAAAAAAGAGATTGAAGATGGCAAAGTTTGAATACAAAAAGAAGATAGAGAAGAGTCTACAACACAACAACATCCGTGAGGTGTGGAGAGAACTCAATGTGGAGAACTCAATCAGTTCTTCAACAGGTTTGACACTGAGGCCACATCCCATTCCACTGTCACTCCTCCTCCTCAACATTTGGGCATCTCCACCGTGGCTCCTTCTTCTCCTCCACAAGTATGTTTCTCCACCACAG
Source organism: Selene dorsalis (assembly GCA_900303245.1). NCBI lineage: Eukaryota > Metazoa > Chordata > Actinopteri > Carangiformes > Carangidae > Selene > Selene dorsalis. The sequence goes on from OMNW01028342.1 coordinate 677, forward strand.
CCCCTCCTTCTCCTCCTCCTCCTCCTACACCAGCCACTCCCCTTCTCACACCTGTTCCTCAACCCCTGTTTGTCACAGAGACAGGGGTGAGGTTAGAGCTCGGGAGACTTTGCTTTGGGAAGGCTGCTGCAAAAATAAATGTGAAGATTCAATGCAAATGATTATTATTTCATGTTCAAGGATAACATAATTATTTCAGTGTCAGTAAACACAGCACTGAGGAGACAACAGAGCCCAGCCCAGTCAAACAACCAAACAACTGACACGATTAGTTTGACGTTCAAAATGGCAATTACAACAGTTCAATGCAGTGATTACTACAGTTGTACAACCCCAACTCACAAAATATATATATCTTGGCACTGATTTGGGACAAATCAATCAAAGGCTGTAAAAGTTGAGTTATGCTAAAGGCAACAAAAGTACATTCCACAGCTGATTAGCTGGCTAATAAAATTATACAAGGGCATTTTAGAGAGGCAAGGCAAGGCAATTTTATTTGTATAGCCCATTTTTACAAGCAGTTCGTCTCAAAGGGCTTTACACAGCATCATTACAACATCAGTGTCACATACACATAAGACGTGTAGGAGTTCCATTACACATTCATTACTGAACGATACTACATTTTGGGTTCTGGATTATGAAAATAATACCCAAATTTGCAGATTCATTTCACACAGGATATTTTTTTTGGATGTCATGCAAAAGCAAGCCCAGTGGTCCATCTCTGTGTTGGTTTCCATGCCAGTAAGTCCCCTCAATTACATCAAAGTGATCTTTCAATAAATTTTGTGTGCGGTTTCCTCTCAATCTCCATAAAATTGTTCTCTATCATGTCGAGACTACCACTCCACTGTGTTACATATTCCATATGTATGGGATATGATCCTCGCTGCTTGTCAGGGTACGTGGATATTTCTTTAAGACACACTGGCTTGCCCGGCCACGCCCCATTGTGTAGCTATAAAGCGCCTGCGCTGGCGTGTAATCACTGATTGTTTGATCTCAACCTGTATGTCAGGGTGCAGTGTTTCACAATCCATGTTGCATTGAGTATAAGAAAAGAGAAGGAAGGGGTACAGCTGTTGAATCCACTTACCTGTCTTAAGGTGGGGTGTCTGTCTTTGGCAGCCTTCCAGGATTGCTGTATCTTAGAGCTCTCTCTGTCCTATCTCAGCGGAGTCAACATCCTGCTGGTCGAGTCGGAGGTTCTCTGGCTCCTGGCAGTGGTGGCTGTGTGTTCTTCCTGGCGTATTGCTCGCGGCTCGTGAACTAACACGCTCGGTGGATACGCCCTGAGTGCAGACGGTGTTGGCTACAGTGTTCTCCCCCCAGTGTATTGCTCACGGCTTGCGAGCTGACGCGCTTGGTGGGGTCCACACTGAGCACTATCTGTCCTGGTCTGGTCGAGCCAGAGGTCTCTGGCTCCCAGTGTTGGCAGTGTTCTCTCCCCGGCATATCGCTCGTGTGCTGATGCGCTCGGCGTTGCCTGTGTCGGTGGCAAACGTCTCTCCCCCTCTCTCCGAGTTCAAGCACTCTCCCACTCACCCACTCATAAGAATACGGCTCTCGCAGCGACCGCCACGCAGGGTACACTTAAAAAATAAAAAAAAAGTTGGCTGCGGCGTGACGGGCTAGCAGTATCCTCAGGCCTGCATGTTTCATTTTGCCTGCACGTACTAGGGAGGCTCGTTGTCACTTTTTTGCTGCAAAGCATGTGGGCTCTTATGTTTCTGAGGGGCCTAGCTAGAAAACTGGGAGACTGGCTGTAGCCTTGGAAAGGGGTATTCAGGAGCCTGGCAGGCTCCCTTGCCTCCTCTTCAGCCTATTGTGGTAGTTCCTTCCCGCCCCTGGCTTCGGGGTTAGGCAGGGAGGAAGAGGAGGATGAGGAGGAGAAAGTGACTGTGGAAACAGTCTTTTCCTCTGATGACAATGACCTCTCTTGTGCACAGCAGACAGTGGGTTAAGTAACACGAGGGGAGAGCCCACTGTTTTGAGGAGGTGATTAACAGGGCTTCCAGGGCTCTGGGCATTGCCCTCCCTGAGAACCCTAGGGCCACATCCTCTAGGTTCAAGGAGGACATGGAGGTACACCCTCCTACCCGACTTTAAAGAGCTGCTGTGTCAGCAGTTCAATTCTTCAGCTGCTGCCCATGCGGCATGTCACCGGGTTTCCAATGTGCATGACAGGGACCAAATTGCTTGTGGGCCACTTCCCCCAGTGGCTCGGACCCTCACTCCACTAGTTTCTCCCTCCAGCACCATCCTCGGTAATGCCACTTGCTCGAGTGAGAATTACAGGGTTATGGATAGCCTGCTCGCTAGGCTACATAAAGCTATGGTGGTTCAGACTCGGTTGGCCAACACACCGCCGCTATTCTGTCCCTTTACCTCCTGCACTTGTCTTGTCAAGAAGAATTTAGGGACTGCGTAGCTGAGGAGGGACTGTGTAGCTAAGGAGCTTTAGATGGCATCCTTATGCCTCTCCTTGGTGATGAAGGAGTAGGCTGAGGCAGCAGGCAGTGCTTTGGCTTCCTTCTGGGTCGTTAGGCGCCACTTGTGGCTGTCTCAATCCCAGCTCCAGCAGGGGATAGAGATTGCCTGCTTAAAGTGCCCGTGGAACCCACCGCTATGTTTGGGCCTAATCCTACTGCCTTGATACAGCAGGCAAAAGAGCGCCGCCGCTGTGCAAAGGAGGTCTTAAGGGGCCTTGCCTTCATGTCACAGGCTCTAGGAGGTCAAGATCGCCTCAGTCTCAGCAGGCACCATCTCCAGAAGCCCTGACATGGGGTCAAGTGGACCTCAGAGTCCAGCTGGACGCTTCCCAGCAGCGTAGGTACCGCAGACAAGACAGAGGGGGAGGACTGCCTGCTAAGGCTCAGGGATCCTCTAAGCGCCCCCCGCCTTCCTGACAATTACCAGGCCCTGGCCAACCACTCTCCCCTGTTTGCCTCTCGCAAGACAGCCTGGTTGGCCTTGGGGGCAGACCTGTGGGTGGTCGTCACCATGACTCACGACTACCACATTCAATTTTTGCACCAGCCACCTGTAAAGAGAACACTCACTTTCACCAAGGTGAGCAATCCTCAGCAAGCAGTGGTAGTGCATGCAGCGCTGTCCACTCTCCTAGAGAAGGGTGCGATAAAGGAGGTGGCCTTTGGGAATCACCAGGCTGGGTTTTTCTCCCGTTACTTCTTGACACTGAAGAGAGACGGGGGGCTTTGCATGATTTTGGACCTCAGGGGGCTCAACAAATATCTCCAGCCCCTGCGATGCTGACTCCTGACAGTCCCCAGAGTGAGACAGGCAGTCACTGCAGGAGACTGGTTTGCCACCATAGACCTCAAAGATGCGTATTTTCAGATACCCATCTGGAGGGGTCACTGGTGGTTCATGCGCTTTAGCTTTACAGGCCGGGTGAACGAGTTTCAGGTGCTTCCATTCAGTATTTCTCTGGTACCGCGAACCTACTCGTTGCATGGATGCAGCCCTCTCCCCCCTGAGGCAAAGAAGGACCAGGATTCTGAACTACCTCGACGACTGGCTGGTCTGCGCAGTCTCGGAGGAGCTATGCCGCCACCATGTAGCCATGCTGTCAGAACATATTCAGGGCTTGGATCTGTGCCTAAATTATGAGAAGAGCAGGCTTCACCCTTCCCAGGTGACAACCTTTCTGGAGGCAGTAGGCAGGCAGTAGGCTTTCAGAACTTGCCTCACCCTTTTCATGGTGCACACTCCGGTCAACTGGAGACTCTGCCTTCGTCTCATGGGCTTAATGGCCCCCATGGTGCAGGGGGTCCCTCTCGCCCCCTTGCGCATGCAACAAATGCAGAGATGTCTGCTGGGCTTGGGCTTGTGCCCTCAGAGGTCCCACAAGACCAAAGGGGTGGTCTCTTGGAGCCAACATGACATTCAGGTAAATAGCCTTGGCTACAAAATGTCAAGAAAGATCTCAATTCAACTTGCAGGAATCATCACCTAAGACATAAAAGTCAAAACATGATTTGACTGTACTATATCTTCAGAGAACTCACCAAAGAATGGACACCTATGTGGAGGACATGAAGAAAAATCTACCAATAGGTTATTCAGACCTCACTTATCCTTGGTTTAAGTTCAACCGACAACACAAAAGGGCAAGTGAAACAAAGATAAGCCTAGTCAATGTATTAGTTGTAGGATAATATAGTAGTATCGTTGTAATATTACGTGTTTCTTTTATAGCTGAGGTATTTTATAGTGTAAGCCCACATACCTGTAAATGAAATGCATCCATGCTTGCAGCGGTACATGAGAATTCTCAAACATGGAGCCACTTTGGACGGACCTGGAGACTGATCTTTTATGGCATGAATCACGGCATACCCTGTGATCAAAATGAAGGAACAATCATGATGCGGCCCAGTCTCTCTGCTCCTCTCACCCACACACCTGTCCAGGCATACAGTGTTGCAATGCCCCGCCTGACCTCCGCGGCTCTCTCCGCTCCTCTCACACACACACAGGGAACAAAGTAATGAGGAAGGTAACCAATGACTTTTGAAATAAAGTAAGGGCTCCAAGCAAGCACCAACTCTTTGCTGGTCTGTAAGAACCGGTTCCTCCAGGGGCTGAGGTCGTGGTTACCTGACCAACAGGACCAGCACAAAGATATACAGAGACGTTATCGATACCGTATAAAGTTTGTTTATCTGCTATGTAATCAATATAAACACAATTGAAGCTCAGTGGCAGGCAGTGGCTAACAACAGCTAACCTTCATATCAACACATATCGCCGTCAAAACGTAGTTGCCGGTCACGATGATTATGATGAAGGTGGGTCCCCTTTTTCTTTTTCTTTTTTTCGGCCGGGTTTGTGCTGACAATTAACACTAGTTAGATGGACCACGCCGGGCCCGGGCTTCAACACCCGCGGGTTGGACCAGGTTTAAATTTTCAGGTCCGTCTCTAACTGTAGCAAGCAGCAAAGACAGGAGCAGCTCCTGCATGGGAAGTGTGGCTCTGACTTTGCTCCTTACCAGTGGAAAAGCAAACTGGTTCTTTGGAGGCACAGGAGTTGAACCAGTTAAGCACCGGCACCAGCACGGAACTAGCATCGGATTCCTTTTCGTGAAAAAGGGTGACATAAGTATTTAGTGCATCTAGTCGCGACATGTGTGTGCATATTTGTTTGTGTGTGTGTGTCTGTGTATGTATGTGTGTGAGAGAGAGAGAGAGAGAGCACGCCATAGTGAGAGGCTGAGTCCAGCAGGAGAACAGGCTGACTGACAGAGATACTGTAAGAAATGTTGAAACACTTTTTAAAAACTTTTTCTTTTCTAAACACTAAAGTTAGCTGTTTGTATTCCAATAAACCTAACCCAGCTGGACCACAAACTTAATTTGCTGTCTTGCTGGTTAAGTGTCTTAAAACAAACTGGTAGTCCACAATAGTACATTCTAGTGACATAAAAATGTGTTACACAGTAAGGTGTATACTTGATGTCAGCAAAGCCTCTATGTGTAGAATACTGTAAAACTGATGAATCTGCTGAGAATGAATTAATCGAGGTTATCGAGGATCGAGGACATTTACGTCAAACAGGACATTGAAACTACCTTGAGCTACAGGAATACATGTGTCACTACCAGTCCTGACCATTGATCAGTTGGCAGCTTTAACATATTAATTAAGAGTATTTAGGTAAATTAATCTAATGTAAACTTTTTAAGTTAGTTTCTCAAACTGTCTTTTTTTAAGGCATAGAAGAAGACAACTCTCCCCAAAAATGAGTTGATGACTGACTCAAAAGAGAGGACCAGTGATGAGCCGAATACGCCAGGTAGGTAATGGTCTGTTTGTGGTTGTTTCCATCAACCTCTGCATAGAACCTACTTGACAAGCTATCTTAATGTAATATAAATATTTTTAATCTTAAATTAATATGCTGTGCTTCCACTGTAGTTTCTGAAGATAATGAAAGTCAGGCACCCAGCTGTAGCAGCCTCGGATCAGGTAACGGTCTCATATTTTCTGGTGTTTTATTTGTAATATTTAAATAAACATTTCACTGAAGTGATGACTGTACTGTACTTCTATGTTATCAAGGTTCAGTCTCCAAAGTGGAGTTTCTGGAAGCAAAGATTCTCTGGCAGGAAAGGATGATCAAGGACCTTGAAGAAGAGCAAAATTCCAGGGAGGGGAGAAGAATACAACTGAGTAACTTTGGAGAAATTTGCAATTTTGTTACTCAATTGTGTTAAAAAGAATGTCTAATGCCTCAACACAAGCTGGTGAATGTCTCTTCTGTCCTATTCTTTATGCAAGCTCATTTTTGTTGAGCTTGCATAAAGAATAGCCTTTACTTTGGAAGATGACGTGAGCCCCAGACATGGAAAGTGACCACCCCCCGTCCTCCCCAAATATTAGTGAGTCATCAGACAGTGATGTCATGTCGAGACTCCCAAGACATTCCAAGCATCATTGCACTAGGTCAATCACACGCTCACCAGCAACTCAGGCTCACCCTGGGCAATCTCATATGAGAGGTACAACTGTGTTTACTTGAACCTCCTGCCCAGTGACCTATTAGCTGCCACGAAAAGAAAATACAGACAAAAAACTTGGGTATTGTTCTGAACAGAACTAAGAGTATGCCTGATACACTATTGTTATAGCCTTGGATTGTCTTAATCCCTCATTCTGTTTTTTCTTTTCTTTTCTTTTCTTTTCTCTTGGGCCAGTTAAGGGGACAGCAGAGGTCATCCAGTGATACAAAAAAGTCCTGAAAACCTTTTCCCGGGTTTGAAAGATGACTGAAGCCTTCCGCATCAATGGTGTGGATAGAGGCACCATCAAGATGACAGCGCCGACTGCAGACTTGAAATATGTGGACCCAGAGAAATCTGCATCCTTGAAATTCAATATAGTGGAGATCCTCCTGGCCAGGAAATGCACGTGTAACGTCACCCTGGAAAAATGAACCATTATCAAGGATATGAAATCCAAGGGAAATTAAACATGAGCAAAACCCCACTTTAGAATAGGGAACATATTTTAAGTTAAAAAGACTTAATTTGTAGTTATTAGGGTTATATTACCACTTTTTGCATTGCATTCCACAAGAATAGACTATACTAATTCAGAGTTACAAAGGAGGAATGACTCTTCTTGTGCTACTTTACAAGGCCCCAACAACCCACTGGCTAATGACACCATTATTTAGCAACAACAATGCATTAATTTACAGTCGATAAGCCATAATTAGGAGATAATATCAGGTAAAATCTTAATTCAGGGTGTAATATAGGTAGAATAAGGTTATGTAGAGTAAGGTGTTAATACATGCTTAATAGACTTAGACTTAGACTTTTTTTATTAGTCCCAGCAGGGAGATTTGTTTTCACATGTTTCACAAGACACAACACAGCACACACATAAACATTAGACAGGAGCATGGAGCCAGCCCTTTAATTACCAATAAAGGGTTAGTATGCTGCTAATATGCATATTAGTAAGCACCTAATTAATGCCGAATATGTCTACCTTATTATAAAGTGTTACCCTATATCTATTGTAGTATTATTTGTTGGTGTTTGTTGTGTCAGAATTCATTAGCACCCCCTATAAACATCAGTGTCCCTATAGCACCCCCAATAATAATTCTCTGATGCTGCCACTGATTTATTCACTGAGTCTCTACCTTGTCTTTTTATTCATACAACTTTTAACCAACCATAAAAATACTTTTTTTCCTTTTACATTTTTTTTGTTTTGTTTCTCTTTTTTTTATGAGCAAATGCACATAAAAAAGAGGTGGATGGGAACAGAGCGCTGCAAATTGTAAATACTCTCAAGGGCACCAAATGTGTTCTAATCTGCAGCTGAAAAATAATCCAACAAATGTCCTATTTCATTCAATATGACTTATTATCACAGTGCTCTTAATAAAACCATTGTGTACTTTATTTAAAGTATATATCTGTCTGGAAAGAAATGGGTGTATTAAGAGACAGTCTGAAACCTGCAGTCTTTTCGTGATATTAGTTGACAATAAAGAGTTGATTAGCACTTACCTAAATCTTTTTTATGTGTTAATTGTACAGTTATTGTCAGTGTTTTCTCTGACAGTTCAGTTTAATGTGATGGTTATGGACCCAGAGATGAGGTAAAAGTTCAGACACAGTGTATTGTAAGAGGAGCTGATTTGAGCTTTGTGGAGCAGGTTGACGGTGGCTGGACCAGGGTGGGCAGAGTGTGGCAAATGGAGGCAGCTGGGATCAATGATTGCTGAGTTTAAGAGGCAAAGCAGATAGTCAGAGAACAACAGACCTGAGCACCAGGGAGAGAACTGGGATTACTGCTGAGTAGTTGTATGCCTCTGCCAACTCGTCAAGTTACAACAAATATGATTATTAAGTGTTTTGGGATATGGATCTGTCATCACTTAATTATACCCTCACAGTTGTTGGAGTTCAATTGTGTCATGATCCGGTTGAATGTGAGACAAGCAAAACTTTAATCAGTTCATATTCAGCAAAATGTCCACATGAACATTTTTGCCTAATTTGAAGAGGTTCTGTCAAAACATTACTGAGACATCATGTTCACAAGAATGGGGCAGATGGACAACCTGAGAAGGATACATCTTGGGCTCTCGTTGTAAAAACACAGCACAAGGAAACATGTATAGGAACTACAGCAGAGATGACTGAACATTAAATATCACAGAGAAACACAGAACAATCTGGTGAAGAGCTGAGTGCAGGCCATGTAGCAGGTGTGCACATAATTTTGTGGGAGGAGACATACACACACAATACACACACAACCAGAGACTAAAAACCAACAGGGACAAACAAAATACACAAGGAAAGGGAAAACAACAGAAACACGAGGAATGAAAAATAACGCATCCATGGTTTCATGTTACAGCCCGGCTCCCCAGCTCTTTCTCCCCTAATTTCCTGGCAGTTTCCCACTGTTTACAGTGAAGGGCATAACAATGCTGCAAATGAAAAGTATATTATAAAGGATGTTTTGGAGGATCTTCTGCCTTATATCTTTACCCGCAGCAAAATCCTTTGAAGACTAGGGTGAGAGGGTGAGAGAGCCAGAGAGGGAGAGTGTTTGAGAGTATGGATGCAAATCTATCAGAATAATGGACAAGTGATAAACTGCCTCATGATACAAATTATCCACTATCACCAATGTTAGTTTTAGTGGAGCAACTGGAGCAACTATCCCAGGACAAGAGGCAGAGACCTGAGGCTGGGGCCAGCAATACTGAGTTGGGTGTCAGCCAGTTCAACATAATCCAAATCCTTGGTTCTCACATGTACTTGCATCTGCCTCAATGTGGAGTATATGATGCGTAGTAGACAGTGTTGGTCAAGTTAATTGGAAATAGTAATTAGTTACTGATTACTTCTCCAAGAAAGTAATCCAGTCACTTTACTGATTAATTATTTTCAAAAGTAATTATTTACTTAACAATTACTTTACTTTTCAAAAACATGATGCACAACCTGAATAAAAAGCAATAGCAATACCTTTCAGCCTAATTCTATGTTTTCTGCATATTCCATCATATAAAATTGAATCAAATGAAACAGTCTCTTTTTTAAAACTTGTTTTATTAGTTTCAATCTTTTAACTTTATGCACATTGCATCAAGCAAAAATAAATTAAATGTAACAGTCTCTGACTTGAAGAAAATTGCTGAACATTTAAACCTACTATCTGCACATTTCAGAGAGGGGCCCTCAGAGGTTCGCTCAGTGGATTTGAATGGATGTGGTAGCCACAGGGGTCATGTCAGTGGGGAGATCAGGGGGTTTCTCAGACATTTCTTTTGAATTGTGGTTCAACAGAATTAGCTTAAAAAACAAATTAATATATCTGGCCTGGACAAAAATGATGGTACTCTTAACTTAAGCTTAAATTAATATTTTGTTGCACAACCTTTTGAGGCAGTCACTGTCAGTCAGGTCATTTCTGTCACTCTCAGCGACACTTAGTTATTTAGTTAGTTAGTTATTTAAGATTAAGTTAAAGGAGCTATATGCAGGACTGTGGCCAAAACTGTTGCAGTCAAATTCAGAATGCTGCAGCACGTTGTTTCCCCTCCCCCTCACCCCCAGACTCGAGGTTACCAGATAGCCACACACTAACCTCTGCCCTGCTTCAGCTTTGTGGCTATGGTACACTGAGACTCACTCACTGTTAGATTACCTGCAGTGAGATGATGAAGCAGCAGTACATCTACATCTGTTATCATAGTAAAATGTCTCCTCCATGTTCACATTTCTGTAGGTTGAACAGGTTGTTGATGAATATTTAGCTTTCTACTCTGAACTGAACTGAACTGTATCTACGAGCAGAGTTCATGTGAACTCAGGTGGTCTGCAGGTTATTGTTTCACTTCACCGCTCTGACACTATGCCCCGTGTGTGTGTGTGCGTGTGTGTGTGTGCACGCGAGTGTGTTTGTACTCCTATCATTGTGAGGACAGGTGTGAATTTTAACCCTTTGGAGTGAGGACCATTTTGTGAAGTGAGGACATGTAGGCCGGTCCTCACCATATTTTCATTGAAATGGCTTCTAGAGGCTGTTTTTATGCATTTCTCCAAGTTTCAGAGTGGTCATCAGAAAGATGCCAATATGGGAAACTTTTTGGAAAAACTTATTGTGTCTGTGATACGCTGGCGACCTGTCAAGGGTGTACCCCGCCTCTCGCCCCTAAGTCAGCTGAGATAGGCTCCAGCTCACCCGTGACCCTAGTGAGGATAAGCAGTATAGAAAATGAATGAATGAACTTATTGTGTGTGTATTACCTGGATACACACACTTTTTGCTCTCTGCTGCCCCCTACTATCATAACCACATAAAGGCCTGTTCAGTCCTGGTACACTATATGTCTGAGGTGATCTTATCACAAGTGAACAGCTTTAAGCAGGTGTTCTTCTGTTTTCCTTACACTTTACATGACCAACACACTCATTAAACATGCTGTTGACTCTAAGCCATCTATCTACTGTCTTTATAATTTGCTCTCCTCACTTGGCCTCTCTGTCAGATAAGGCTCATATGTAAGATGCATGTTAAAAGAT
>OMNW01028346.1:0-13827 GCA_900303245.1 Selene dorsalis
TGAGACAGTGAGGGACATGATGGGAAGCACAAGCCAGGGCCCCATGCCCTTCTACCAGAAGGTCCTGCTGGGAGCCTTTGGAGGTGGGAGCATATAAATGTTTCTCTCTCTCACTCACACACACACACACACACACTCACATACACATGTGCAAGCACCGTCACCCACGCAGGATTGTGTGCTAATAGGATCTGTCTGCTAACAGGTTTCACTGGTGGGTTTGTTGGTACGCCTGCAGACATGGTGAATGTAAGGTAAGATGTCAGTATGACAGTATTCAAACTGGTATTAATATTTAGTGGAGTCCAACAACAACAATTTGGGATGCTGTGCAAAATGTAAATAGACTGAATGTGATTAAAACTTTCAAACCACATAAGATGTGAGATTCTTCTTGGAAGTCATGGATGCCATGTCCTAGGGTTTGAAGAGGAGTGGGACCATCTGGCTTGTTATCAGCGCATCATTGATGATAAATGATATATATACATGTTTTGGAGTAATGTACTGTACATAATATGCTTATTTTAGCAACACAATGACAAACCACAGTCAGCGCGGATTACAACATAATGGCCTCTCTGTGGCCTGACTTGTCACCCACTGAAAATGTTTGCTTCATTGTGGAACTTAAAATATGACAAAGCAGATGCCAAACTCTTGAGCAGCTGAAATTGTGCATCAAGCAGGAATATTCTCCTCAATTCCCCAACACTTACAGGGTATTGTTACAAAAAGAGGTAATACAACTTGATCCTGTCCTAACTTTTTGAAACATGTTGCTGATACCAAATTTAAATGGGTCAGGTCAATTCTCAGTTTCAAAATTTGTCCTTTTGTAATTTTCAGTTCAATATGTTGCTCAGCATCACGTCATGTTTCTATAGACTTTTTACACACCATCCCAACTTTTTTGAAAACAAGTTGCATTTGATTGATGATCAAAACCAGTAAATATTACATTCAAAAGTCCTGAATTGTTTTTGCTTTCAGGATGCAAAATGACATGAAACTACCACCAGGGCTGAGGAGAAAGTGAGTGGTTTGACTTTATTTTGTCAAGATAACTGTCCTTCTTCCATAATATGATGCTGATGTTTTTTGTTTTTATTTCATTCAGCTACAGACATGCCATCGATGGGCTGTTCAGAGTCTTCAGAGAAGGTAGATCCCAAGCAGTATAATGTATGTAACGTCATTTACAGCACACATCGTGTCTGACCTCTGACCTTTGTTCTGCGCCACAGAGGGTGTTAGGAAACTGTTCTCAGGAGCCACCATGGCCTCCAGCAGAGGAGCCTTGGTCACTGTTGGACAGGCAAGTGAAATGTGTCATATGAAACCTCTGTTTTTTTTTTGTTGCAGAGCCGGTATTAAAGTAAAGTTAAGAAGGCATTTAACATTCTTTTATTAAAGAGACATGGAGGATTCTTAGGCCAGGGAAGAGCAATTTAGATTTCTCCTTTTTTTGATAATATAATGCTAATGCAAATTTCAATATATTTTCTCTTTAAAAGATATGTCAAATTCAGCATCCATCTGTAAACTCTTTAAAAAAGATAATTGACTTACTTGTAATTAGATTAAAGGTACTTTCATTTATCAAATCTAAATCAATTTACTAGATGAATGGACCGCTTGTTGGTTCCATTTAAACAGAATGCATAATACATTATGCATTAATCCACATGACCTCAGCTGGTGAGTAGACTCCGGCCTCAGACTGATGCATATCTTCACAACCAATTAATCCAAAACTGGCCCTCGTGCACATGCGTTTTTGTACTATCGTTTTTGGCGTTTCTGTTGAGGGGTGTCTGTGTGATTCTGAAGATGGATTCACCAAACTCAAACTCTTAACAGCACAAACTGTGACTAGTTTGTTTCAGACTGATGAAGACTTATTTTTATAAGGAGGTGTATGGTTGTAGCATTTTTTACTAGTGGCATGATCAACAGCCCTTAAATTGCAGAACAAAGCCAACTGTTCATGCTCCGTGCTGTATGGTGAGAGTGTTACAGCCAACAACAAAGAAAAACATTAGTTTCATCTGCTCCATCACAGCCATGATTATTGAATCTAAAACTAAACGAAAACATAATGCACACACATTACCCTGTAGTATATTATTATTCTGTTGTCATGGTTATTTTATGACAGTTAACGTCAGTTTATTTCCTTGTTTGTAAAGACAAGAACTTTTGACTTCATCAGTCTACTACAGTGTCTTCTGGTGCATTACCACTAGGAGGAGCCAAAGCCTGACATCTTAAAACTTGACGCTACGTCATTAAACAACATTTTTGATTTTAACTTGACATGATCATAGCTTTTTCTGATATTTAACATAAATAAAAGGAGAAGACAGCCGTTTTACATCCAGACAGTACTGATTTAACACCATTGAAGGATTGTGGGACACAGATTCTTAGAGTTTTCTTTTGTTGAAGTTTTCTCAGTCTCTTATTTTCTTCCTTTAGTTGGCATGTTACGACCAGGCCAAGCAGCTGGTGTTGGGAACAGGGATAATGGGAGACAACATACTCACACATTTTCTTTCCAGCTTCATTGCTGTAAGTATCAGGCCTCGCTCAGTGGGTGAACTTTATAGGGCTGGTTAAATGTCGACTGATCTCAGCTGATGTGAACTGTCCCTCTGCAGGGAGGCTGTGCTACATTCTTGTGTCAACCTCTGGATGTAATGAAGACGAGACTGATGAACTCAAAGGGAGAGTACACGGTAAGCAGATCCCTCCTTCATTGCCTCCTCTTATCATTTCACTCCTGTCTGTTTATCCCTCTTCTCCATTTCCCAGTGTTTATTCTGCCCATTCTCACTCTTCAGGGGGTGACACATTGCTTACGAGAGACCGCCAGGCTGGGTCCACTGGCATTTTACAAGGTAAGAAAGAAACATTTACACATTGTATTTAACACCATTTAGGTTATTTAGTGCCACTCTTAATCACCTTCAATATATTATTTCTGTTAAAGAGCTCGCTGTCAAAAGCTAGATAAAAGTCATTCAGTCTAGTATTGTAATAGGTTCTGTAACAATATAAATCATGGGCCCACATTTTCATGGAATGTATTTACATAGAAACAAATGAATTGAGTAATATAAAACAGATTAATCTCAACTCACCTGTTTTCCAATAGACAGAAGTAGGAGCGGACCTCTCTGTATATGACTAGGCATGTCTTTTGCTGTGTAAATAAGCATGCAAAAGAACTGAGAACGAAGCAGCGTTGCAACGATGATGATGATGAGCGACAACAACACAACCAAAATACTGCAGAAACCCATTAAGGACCCTGTGCTGGTTGCCATTGCTTTAGTAGATACAGTTAACAAGTTGCAAGTCAGGCAGGTTTTCAAGTGATAATAATCATTTGTATTCTTCACAGTAAATTTTGCCCTATTGATGATTTATTTTGAATTTATACTGAAGTTTCACGAACACTATAACGTTAATATATAAAAACAACATAGTAAACCACAAAGAGACACTATATTGGCACCACACCTAACTGATCCAAGAGCTGCGTGTGAGAAGAGTTTTGAATTAGCGCTAGCTCTCATTTCCGACACCAGATATAAGAAATGAAGGTCTTGTTTAGCTGGTTGGTGCTCTAGCTTTAGGTCGGCAGTTGTAAATGGAGAGAGCTGTAGGAGTCATAAACAAATGGTGCTTTCTGTTGCAGGGTCTCGTCCCAGCAGGAATCCGCTTGATTCCCCACACGGTCCTCACCTTCATCTTCCTCGAGCAGCTCAAGAAGAACTTTGGCATTCGCATCATCTCCTAAATTTAGCACTGGGATACTCTCTAGTCTCAGCACTCAGTACTTTAAGGCCAATTGAAAAGTGGTACACAGCGCCTTCAGAGCCCATACCAGTGTGATAGCAATTGTAGACAGTGTCTCGAAAAGTTTGTGCCAGGAGTGCGTACCCCGTGGTCTTCGACAACGCTTTGATTGTTTTCATAGTAGATAAGCCGTCTGTGATCGAGCAGAAACATAAAATCTACTTACAATGAACTTCCTACACAGTGTAGTGGTGATATCAATTTATTTCCCAAAAGCCATCACTAAAACATAACTAATCAAGCTTTTATTTAACATGCATAGTAACCATTCCCAATAGTGGTGACCAAATGTGATGCGCCCTGAATTTTTACAGTTTTACACATGTATTTGTTTGACCTAGTAATTGGTTTTGAACTGGAAAGCAGCCACTGATGTGTTAGATTTACCTAATTTTCTTTCCTTCATTCCACTCCTGTCACAGTTTCATTGTTAAATTTTTGTGGAGAGAAGAGGACCAAGCTAGTTCGTCATGTCTTTTTAAGTAAGTCGGTAGTTCATGGGGAAACTGTGAACCACACAGAGCAGACTGCTGAAGGTACGTTTGGCAGTGTCTCTCTTAGTTTTGAAATGACCTCTGTCTCTCTACGTTCTTACTGTTTGAATATAGAGAACCTTTGGATAACTGCTGTACAGTAGTAGTGTACATGTAGCGTTTTCATCTCTAATGTTACTACTTCATCGAGCTAAATGGATGCCAGATTCAATGACTCAGGATGCTGCTCCGTTTTGTACGGCACTTTATTGAAACTCCATGGACATACTGACGTTATACTGACTAACCTGCTGCATAGAATAACATGCTGTACAGTGAATCATATTCTAAAAATAAGAATGGAGATATCTTAATTTTTTAAAATGTTAATTGTTCCCACTGCAAATGTTTTACTGACTCTTGTCAGTTGTTGTCCCATTTTTAAGTCAGATTGTGACTCTATTTCAGTGAAATCAAACCACCTCTGTGCTGTGCCTGCTCTGTTTACAGACAATAATGTTGCCTTACAGTAGCTGTCCTGCAGGGGGCAGTATAGTAATGCGGAAGTATCCTCTCCTATGCTGTTTAGTCCTGCAACTTTATCCTTAGATACAACAATTAAACAACACAGTAAAAAATAGAGTCATAATAGTGCTGCTGAATGACTGTTTGCCTGCATGTTCTTATTTTGAAGAGTTCAAATATGAGACACTGCTCTGTAGATCAGCCATATTGTTAATGTTGACCCCAATTTTATTCATATGCACAGAAATGAAACTGGAGAGACCCACCCTTCTGGGTGATGTGAATTTTTATTTTGTAGATCATTCACTAAGAATTTTGGAATTAAAATACTAATGGAAAAATGTGTGGGGGTGTGATGTCTGTTTTCAATACAATACGTCAGGCTCAAAACTTTTATTCTGGTGGTGAATGAGTTTGTTGTTAAGCACACCACATTTTTGTAGTCATTATTTTTGTTGGTTCATAAATCATCTGCAGGCCTTCTTGGTTGTCTTAATTCCACATCAGAAAGCAAACAGCAAGCTTTGTGTTTCTGGTTTCTGCTGCCACAAGCTCACAGTACAATGATGCTGGCTGTGACTGGATCTGAACAAGGGCACAATTGAAAGTTCTGCCAGTCCTTCACAACAGCCCGTAGTCTCAAATTGGGTGCTAATTTTGCAGGATTACAGCCTCAGCCGGGACCATGTGGCAGAAGAGTCCACGGTTAAGTGGTGGTATTCAGCTGTAATAATAAATTGTGGCAATGTGACTCTGTTCCTCTGCCTTTAGATGAAGATAGCTGCCTATCCCTTTATTAATACCATCCATCACATAAAAAGCATTAATGACTCTGACCATTCATGTGTGCAGTCACATGTACGTGTGGGAATTCATGAGCCTTATGCGTCTGAATGCACTCTGCACATTTTCTCATTGTGCTATTTTTACACAGCCTTGGAATGCTGCCTGTATATGTGAAAAGGAAAATAAGGCCATGGGCAACCATATTGGTATTGTAACAACCATGATATGCTTTTATTTAAGCAGAGCTGTCACCTCGTCAGTTGCACTCGTTAAAGATCAAACACTTCAGGTCTCTTTGAATACCGGCTGTTTTCTCACACAGTAAGATCAAATTAGAGTGAGTTTTTTAAATTTGGCTCTTTCTGAAAAACACCATCAGTCTCTGATATTCATAAATTCAGGATGTAAAAGGTCGAGAGGCAAATTGTTTCATCTCTCTTTTCCTTTTCATGCACATCAACATGTTTCATTAATATGTTGAATTCTTCTGTACATTAAAAAGACTTACACTGTTTTGTATTCTGACTTAATGATTTTTCCATTTCAGCCAGTACTGACCTTACATTTCTATGTATTAATTAATGTTCTTTTACACTAACCTTCACAGCGTTGTGGGGGAAAAAAAAGCTTTTCCATTTCTAACAAGTGTTTGGGCTCTAATCCAGTGAAGTGAAAAATTAGTTCAATTTACACCATGAAAAGACAAAAGTAAGAAGCAGCACTGATTAATGAGGAAGTGAGGTCAAAGTTTTGACTTTTGCATCTTTGTGTAAAGGCAAAATGTGAAGCAGAGAGCTGGTGAATGCAGATGTGTGGGTGTTTCTTAAAATAACAAACTAAGCCCACAAAAGTGGACCAAAATCAGGCCGAGGCAGAGTGAGGAGTGAAGAGTGGACTTAGCTAGGAGCTTAACTCCAAATGAATGTAAATTTTAGTCCACATCCATGTTGAATGTTTAAATATGCTGCTGTAAGTTCTCATCTCAGTCATAGTGAGTCTTAAGAATTTGCTATAAAAATCAGCTCATGCAGCTTTAACCTTCTCTGTGTGTGAAAAATGAATAATAGATGAATAAGTTCCATCCACTTAGCTATCTATTTTATGGTTGATCATGCATGTGGTTGTCTGCTTGGAGCACTGATAGTATTGGGAACATTGTGAATAGGAATGATGAAGTCATTCCCTTCCCCTCACTGGCCAGTGTGAGACTTCAAATTAATCTGAGCAGAATCGAGGGCTCAGTGTAAAGTGATTGAGGGCTTTGAGCCGAGGCTGATGAAGACACAGCAGGAACCTATTTTAACTCAAAGGTCAAAGTGAAACTCTAGAGACAGAGTGAAGGTGGGCTGAGAATAAATCTAACTTTCTGCCTGTTGCTGTAACTTTTCTGGTATGCAATATGGGGATTTGAAATATGAAAATCAATATACGGTTAAATGACTCCCTTCTTTATTACTATCCCTAGTTATAACTATAACTACACTTAATAACAATCAATAGGGTTTAATCCTCGTCACTGACAGATAATTTTGAGTCTCACCACTCAGTTCTGGAGATCCACTCAACTCTTTATAGCAAATATCAGGGGCTGGTGGAGGCCAAGCAAAACTGAAAGGAGAATGAAATTTTGAGTGATAGAAAACAGGACTAGAGATAAATGCTAAAATTGTTCCCTGTGTTGGGGTGAAAATAGTCACCTCAGCATTAGCTCTCAGCGATGCTCCAGTCTATTCAGCAGTAGACTGACTTTACAGAGTTATAAGGATTATGGCTTTCTGCCCGGGTGGGAGAGGCCATGGGAAATGTCAGGAACCCTCCACCTTAAGCCAGTGGTACTGAAGAGCTGTGGCGTGAGGTGTGGAAATGTTGCAAAGGAGGGTGGTGCACAACCTCTAATTCCAGCCCCCCTGGCAACCATCCTGGAAACTGTGGTCAAGTCCCAGGTTGACAGCTCCTGCAGTGACCCAGAAGAGCCACATGCAACATGTAGGCAACATGCTGTATGTCCATGATGAACTCAGATGAACCACGGTTCAGCCTCTTGGCTGTGGAAATGTCAGGGGTCTGTGGTCCACAATTGCCGTAGACTGGTGCTCCTCCAGCAGAGACCTGAGGTGCCAGGTGGGGAAGAAGAGGCTTAACTCCTGATCAAAGGCGCTGCTCTTCTGCTCTCTGGGAAGTAGTTGTTGACTGAAGAGGGGGAGGAAGTGGCTGCTGATCACCGACTGCTCATGCACCATGCTGGTGGCATAGGCTGAAGCATGACGGTGACTGGAGCCTCGGGGGAAGGGTTCACCAGTGTAGTTGCATTGGTAAGAGCAAAAAAGACAGGTCCACCATGAGATGCTGGAATGTCATGGGATGAAAAGGCATGTGCAGCATGTCAAATTGCACTCTCTGTGGGATCACTGTCTTTGGCACAACAAGCAATTGAACAGGCACCTGAAAGTATCCTGGAACAAGGTTCACTATTAAAAAGATGAGTCTTTCCGAGAGAGTCTTGGATGTGTGGATATGGGTAGTGGTCTGGCTGGCAGCTTTGGAACATTGTGGGAGGGTGAAAACCCACAGGTTGTTGGAGCAGTGAATGATGCTCAACATTTTCCACATAGGTTGTCAGGCTTGGTTGGTGAGTTTGCTCAGTTGAGTTGCTGAGCCCAGGCAGAAACCGATGGGTCAGTGGTGGGACTGTGATTGTGCTCTTGGTGAGGAGCTGGACAGCATGCTATCCACACACTGCTGAAAGCACAGTGATGATTAAAATGACAGCATCAGTCAATCTAAACATCAACCTGCAAATCCTCCACTGCCAGCCATGACAAAGCTCCACATACCCAGAGCCATTGGTTGTTGCTCCTCTGTGTCCCTGTGTTGCACATTAAGCTGTCCAGAGAGGCTTTCCTCATGGCCACGACAGAGCACAGACAACAGCCTTCCCCGCCATGCGGACACTGCACTGGAGATTTGTACCATTTGGTTTCTGTTCGACCCTTTTCTGGTAGGTGTTGTGTTGCTACAGACAGAAAATGCAGGATGCTGTCACCACTCAGCCTCAAGAGCCTTGTATCCATCTTGCTGCAGAAGATCTGTGTGTATGCTCACCACTCTGGCTGTTGAACCTCTGAGGGTCGACACCTCATGGTAGTATTTCATGACATCTGCAGTGATCTCCTGCAGAGTAAACAGCCCTTCTGTCTAGGAGACGACTCCCAGAATGCTGAGCTTGGGGAGCAACTCAACTGGTTGCCATGTGCATGAAAAGCTGCCTCTGGAGACATTAAGAGTCGCCAGTGCAGACACTGCAGGAAAAGGGTGATGGACAATTTTGAACTTTTGCTGCATGAAAGCATGCATCTTTTTAATTAACACATCAAAAGCACAAAAATGGCATATCCCAAACCCAAGACAAATGTAGGGAGACCCCACCCAGTTCCCCACCCCGACCCTTGAAACCCTAATTTTTAAACATCATTCTGAGACTTAACACAGAGAATAAGTGCATGTAGAGGATATACAGTACAGCATGCTTCCAGTTAGTGAATAATGTCTATAAAGCCAGCTGCAGTATGCTTTATATAAAATTTATACCATTCAGTGGTGCCCTTGGTATGGCAAGAGACAATTGCCATTGAACAATTATTGCTGAACACATATGCAGCCTCACCACCTAAACATTAAGTTCATCATTGTTAGTGCCTGTGTTTTTAATTGCTGCAGGCTATCTCAGTTGATCAAATGGATTCTTGATGTGCTACTCCTTTCTCTTTTTCTCCCATGCTCTCTCTTTAAGTCAGCACCCACACATCCCCTCACCACCCATTCACCCACATACTGCACCAGTGCATTTCAAAAACACTTGTGAAGATGGACAGAGTTCAGCAATTGCTGTCAGTTCACATTCTGCTCTCACTATTTTTCACACAAGGTCACGACTCCCCCACCACAGAGTCTTTGCAGGGGTAAGTGATCAGTGGAATGCAAGACAGGGACGTTACAGCTCTTTGGTCAGATTTCCTTTCAGGTAAGTGAAATGGTTGATTAAGGACACTTGGAGGCAAACAGTGACAGCATCACAGGAAAATCTTGTGCAGCCAAGAGGATACAACCCGGTCCTTGCAAAATAAAATAGCAGAGCAGACTCTTTTTCTTAATGTACCTCATACAGTCATATCATACAGTAATTGCTAGTGTCATTTTCTATCTATCTATCTATCTATCTATCTATCTATCTATCTATCTATCTATCTATCTATCTATCTATCTATCTATCTATCTATCTATCTATCTATCTATCTATCTATCTATCTATCTATCTATCTATCTATCTAACCAAAAGAGAGGCTGTGACCAACCGATGACAGCTTGATGACCTTATTATCATAATCATGATAGCAAAGGTCTACAGTAGTATCAGAGGGGTGGTATCAGAGGGTCAACACAAATGACTTGGCCGTTTGTGCTAGGGGGCTGTGAGAGAAAAACTGTCTCACCCCAAGATTAAATCAATAACAACCGTCACCAGCAGATGGTCTGGAACTGTAGTTGTATAAATTTGCATTTTTCCCCCTCAGCACTTTAAAGTGATAATATAGAATATTATTATTATATACTAGCAACACAATATATACAACACAATGTAAAAACAATGTGAAATATGAAGCCTGCACTGACGACTCTACTGAGAAACCACAGCTCCACATGAATGCCAACTTAAAAACGAGATTAGTGAACAAGCAACTGTTTCTTAAAAATTTCACCAAGGTGGTGCCAAATCAGTGCTCTGTCAAAAACAAAAACAGAACAAACAGGGAAAAAAACAGGCATTAGAAACTGAAGGACTTGACCTGATCAAAAGCTCCAGAACAGCTACTAAATGAACCCTAAGATGAGACTGTTTTGTCACATACAGTCACATTGTTATCTTAAATGCTCTCAGATTGTGAACAGATTTATTTGTAAATGATTTATTTTTGTGATTGTCTAAAACTTCACCTGGGTACTTGCAACTGGTTAGCAAATAAGAGCCTCAAGAAGGACAAAAACATGAGCTTACACTGTGTGTCATGTACACATGGGATTAGTGAGGACGCTTATGAAAACCTGTATGGAATGGAAACAAATATGTTCTTAGTACATCAGACATTTAGTTTTTCATGTAAAATAGGGGACACACACTGCTCCAAAATGAAACCATGTGCATCATGTGTTCTTTTATATAGGAGCGGATTGTTAAAATAATGATGTGCATGTGAAAATGGAACTGGAATAGCTTCACAATTTTTTTAGCATTTAAACATTTTGACATTTGACATTTTTTCAAAGACTCAGCCTGCTCTCTATTGGACAGTATTATTCCAATTGCATAAGCAACCTCCAACCCCCCAAGTCAATTGCAGTTGCACTTACATGACACCATGCTGTGGTGTCAAAATGGAAATGAAAAACAATCAATCTGTGCTGTTATCAGTAGATCTCAAAGCAGGGGTGTCAAGTAGCTTTCATCTAAATATGATCATGGCTCTCTACATTTTTCAACATGGAAATAACAATTCAGAAAATAATGAGACACATAGTCTTTGTGAATCAGAAAGACGGACGTACATGTAGAGGAACAGACACGAACAGAGCTGGGATAAGGGTACCCCAGAGGTATTTCTTGTAAGCAGTGTGTTACAGTTGTTTCTCTCGTTCTCACACACAGACCAGAGCACGCATTTCTCTCCTCACTTCATGACTTCATTTCAGTCAATAAGACTGATGTTTCTGCCCACAACCATTCTTTCTCTCTGACACGCACATCGCATTTCTGCGCAGAGGAAAATGTGAATGATCATAACTCACACTCTGACTGTGTGGAGAACAGTGGGGAGGTGCTCGTCAGTGCTCAGTTTAATTGTGGATCATGGTGAGCTCTCCTCTGAGCAGGGTAAAGATAAATATTGGCCTTTGTAGTCTATGACCCTGGAGATAATCCCTCTTCATCCAGCCTCCTGTCAGCCAATAAAAAAACAACTGTCAAGGCCTCAGAAACACATTGTCACTGTGTGCTGTGATTACCTGTCTTCTTTTGTGTGACACGTATAACTCAGTGCGTGTGCGTTGGAGTTGGCGATGAATTAATGTGATGTAGGTGTGGGCGAGTGAAAGCATCAGGAAGGATTGAAGGGACTGGGAGAAAAAGAGTGAAAAGAAGAATTCATGTTTGTGGTTGTGAAGTTCCTACCTTCCTTACACAGGAACTCATCCAGCGACCACTGGCTTTGTCACCTCTTCTCCCATGAGTGCTCAGTTTAATCTGAAGGCCACTATTTGACAGAGCTTGTTTTTCACACTTCTTCATCCATGGTGCTCATGGGAAACTTCAATGCAGCAGGAACGTTTAGCCCAGACACAACCCGGTCTCCGACATATTGAATTTGAGACCTTGTATAGACACCTCTACACCTATCATGGGGCAAACTAAAGCTAAATGAATAATCATGGTAAAGTGTCCAAATTCTTATGTCAGTGTGATTTTTCCTTTTTGATGACATTTGAAAAAATCTAAAAATCAGTTTTTGCATTATCATTATATCACGAAAGTGATAAAATGTATTAGTTATGTAGGGAAATATATGGTAGTCTACTGTAAATAATATTTTTATTTTAGCACGAAGCAACATTAAAAAAAAAAGAGAAAAACTGGTTCTGGATGTACAGTGCATACAAACAGCAACAGGTGATATCAGATCTATAAACACAATCTGACAAATGTGTTTCTAAAGCTTTCATCATAAATTTCATGACATATCTCTGCTCCCCTGCCCTTTCCTCCTGTAATGTATGTGAAGTGTGTTTGGGAATGTGCACTTGTTGGGCATTGAAGCAACGCAGGAAAGAGCCGTTCAACCATATTTTTCTTGGAAATGTAATGAGTGGGGGGGGAAATCTGTGCCAGCTGGAAAAGAGAAGCACAGGTCGTTTGCATAAAGACATGATGGGTCTTATTTATGATAGGTTTTAGATGCAGATTGGTTTTATATTCAGCTGCATTAATCATCATAGCAATGGAAACAATAGTTTCGAAAACAACCATTTGCCAATTGAATTCTCTGGAGGAGGGCTGGGATGTACCAGGAGGTATTTCTACAAAGCTTTATTCAGAAATTTTTATTGCTATATCCTGAAAACGGTTTCATGGATTTCAGCTGCAGAGCCTTCTGATGCCTGTCCACTCACTCCATCTTGTTCTGCTAAGCTTTGCTTGGCACACAGACTCTGGCCTGCTCACATATGCACCTTCAGAGACAATGTCAGGGGGAAAAAAGGATGTTGAACTGAAGACGCTGCTTCTTCATTTATCAGCAAGATAATTATTATAACTTCAGGTAGTCAGGTAGTCTTTTAAGGGTCCAGTTTTGCAATCCTGAGTTTCATTACTACTACCCCTACCACAACAACCCTGACTAAAGCACCTCCCTCCCCCAGCTCCATGTCCTGTAATTAATTCAATTCAAAATCTTCTCTTCACTCACAAGTGCTGCTATAGCCAAGCTTCCTTCTACCCAATCTATCAGGCACAACTGGTAATGGACCCACAAAGCAGACCTCAGGCAAGAGCAGGTTCAAGGGTGTTTAATCTATAACCAGGTTGGTACAAAGGTACAGTCCAACAGGCAAAGCATCTAAACCATCAGCAAACCAAGTGACAAAAACAAAGGTTGATACACACAGCAACGCAAGCAAGCAAGACTTAGAAGATCTTGCACAGAAGGAGGAGAAGACACAGAGTAAATACAGTGGGAGAGAGAAGACAATGAGACACAGGTGCAACACATTAGGGCGGGGAAAAGAATCACACAGGAGGGAAACTTGACAGGGAGTGGATCTGAACGAGACGAGAGGTAAGTGTACACACAAACCAAGATACACACAGACTATTGAAAATAATAGAACAAACATATAGAGGCAGGACAGACTGTGACATAGCCCACCCTCTCCACCACTGCATCCGATCCAGGACTCAACACTACGTTTCATTCATGATTGTAGCCACCTTGTGAATGCAAGTTCAATTTTCACTCTCCTCTGGTGGTGGTCTGTTTGGTCTCCACCAACTCCTGAGGGAAATATCTGGTAATTTAACTGCTAAATGCTCCATCATGTAATTGCTAACTGCATCTGTCTGCTGTTTGGA
>OMNW01028350.1:0-22743 GCA_900303245.1 Selene dorsalis
AAAGGAGAACTTCAACAGTTTTGTCAAGTACATTGCTAACTATGAAAAATATGTAAAGGATTGGATATTTGAACAAATTGTGCAAAAGATGTCGGAGGACAACACTTTGGGTAAACTGAAGACCAAGAATATGCAGGCCATAGTTCAAAAAATCCTGAATGCAATACAACAGGCCTCAATAGGAGAGGATGGTGGTCCACTGCCAGATAGCAGGGAAAGCATCGCAGAAGTAATCAACAACATGCGTTCATATTTGCATAAAGACATCTCAGTTTCAGTGGAAGACGAAAAAACCACCTTGTTTCAAATCAAAACTACATGTGATCCCTTTATCAAAAGCCTTAAGATCTCAATAGAGGACTTAAAAGAACAGCTTCAGAAAGAATTCTCAAAATCTGATGACATCGCTTGCACTCTGAACAGGCTCCCTGTCAAACCACAGGATGAGCTTTTCAAGCAGGTGTTTGGCTGTGGACACCAGTGTCCATTTTGCAAAACTCCCTGTGAGGCTGGAGGCAAAGAACACAAGAGACATCACGCAGCAATCCATCGGCCACAAGGTCTTGGTCGCTACAGATATACAGACACTAATATACTTATTGTAAAAATTTGTACAACTGATGTGAATAGTGAATGTACTTTTAGAAATCAAGACACTAATTGGCAGAGTTCTTTCTATAAAGACTATGCCGTCTACTATCCAGACTGGCACATTCCTCCAGACTGTACCATACAAGCATCTGATTACTGGAAATATGTCCTGGTACAATACAATGACAGATTTGCTGATAAATATAAAGCTGAGCCAGCTGTTGTTCCAAATGCCTGGAGGATAATCACAAAGGAACAAGCACTGAGAGGTTTGAATGATGCCTTCAACATTCAACAGTGACAGTGTAGTAAAAAGCATTCACAGACGTGCTGAACAAAAACAACCGGGACATTACAGGACTCAATCATTGGACCCCATCAGTGTCACCAGTGTACACGGTTTATAGAACAAAACAGAACTTGTTACACATTCGAGCAAGTCACCATCATGAAAACCAAGCTAAATCTATAGGAATTGCTGCATTAAATTTTCGTTTTGTTTTGTTTTTTATTTGACCATTGTTTTATAGAAGCATTTTTTTTAATCTGTCATTTTTTAGAACAGTTTTCTTGGTTCAATTTCAAAAGAGTGAATCAGTTGGTGAAAACTTCAGCCCCTTTGGGTCTGATGAACACGAGAAATACAAAGCTGACTTTTTCAATACTATCACCAGCCTATAACATGAGATAAAAGCATGCTAATAGTTTTAAAGGAGTAGTTTTTCAAAGACATTTTCTGTATTTTATAACATAATGACTGGATGCCCTTGTATGCAATGACTGGTGTGTAAAAATTATGAAGTTGACAATGAAAATAACGTTTGAACTACATAAAAAGAAGATTTTGTACTATTTCTATTTCTTTTTTTGATGAATATCTTTCTATTGTCTTTGTTCGTATTTCCATGGCCTGTTGCAATTGATCTGGTTTGTAAGATAATGATGATAATGAAGATTTATTAGAGAGACCATGTGAAAAAAAGAGATGTTCAGTAGTGGCTATGTCAGAATGTCCATCTTGTTTGTTTATGTTCATGTAGTCATTTACTAATGTCTGAGAAAATGATGATGATGTCAGCCAAAGAAATAGTGATCATCTGGTGAAATATTTTGTGTCTGTTTACTGTAACTATTACTTAATTACTACTTTTTTTTTATTGTTTTACTTTACTAAAATTTGCCTGTTATTAAACTGTATGCTGAGGATGCTTGCAGCAATTAAGCCACTATTACTTGAAATATGTTTTTTGTTTCATATACCTTGGTATCCATTCATATAGTTTGAATGATAAATATATGACTTTCATTTTTAGTTATCATTGACCTAATGGTTTTTGCATTAATTTTGGTTATGACAAAATTCTTTCTGTCATTAGGTCTTCTGTAATAGCTCTGTGTATCCTGACAAGCTAAAGACAGACGGCTACTATTGATAATGATGTTGAAGTACGCATGCCATGTCAAACACTCTTGTAATGTTTAATTGACAGACATCAGTGAATAATAAATGTATACGTTATTGTAATTGATTTTATTCTCTATGTTTAAATATGGAACCAAGCAAGAAATATTGTAATATTTAGTTTAAGAGGGTTTTTAGGGTGCAGAGCAATACAAAAATGCCAGAACAAAGAAAAAGGAGAGGGTATACCCACACCTTTGCTGGTAGCCACAAAAGATGTCTTTATTATAAACAAGGTTTCAACCAACTGGTCTTCTCCAGGTGCTATTAGGAACCATGGGAAGCACATCTATTGATTTTATCTATTATCATATACTGATGTGTTTCTTGTATTTTGAATGTTGTACCATTTACAATATTTATGGGATTATTGATATTTATGGGGTACGAAATAATGTGT
Organism: Selene dorsalis; assembly: GCA_900303245.1. Classification (NCBI taxonomy): domain Eukaryota; kingdom Metazoa; phylum Chordata; class Actinopteri; order Carangiformes; family Carangidae; genus Selene; species Selene dorsalis. The sequence continues at coordinate 2,454 of OMNW01028350.1, forward strand.
GATGTTATTGTATGTAGTTATTAATTTTCGTTAAATATTTCTATTTATCTTCACACACAAGGAGGCAATCTTAAATTAATTAATAATTATTATTAATAATTATGTGCCCCTTTCCTTCAGGTTTTCCCCCCTCCATCTAACCGGACTACCCATCAATAAACTTGCAAACCTACTGGTGGTTCGTGTTTATATATAGATGTGTTTCCCATGGTTCCTAATAGCACTTGAAGAAGACCAGTTGGTCAAAACGCTGTGCGTAATAAAGAAATCTTTTGTGGCTACCAGCAAGTCTGTGGGCATACCCTCTCCTTTTTCTTTGTTCCAATATTTAGTTAAAATACATTACATCTGTATGGTGCTGCATCTTTTTTTACGGCTATTTGTTTACTGTTACCTGACACTTTCGACAGCTGTGTCTGCAGTCTTCTTCAGATGTGTCACATGATGTTGTAGTGACCTTTGGTGTAAATCCAGGTTGGTCCTTTCACCTGAGTGGTGGAAAGGCAACTGCTCTTGGGGGCAAGAAGCTTTTGAAACTGCACACACCCACACACACAAAGGTGAGGCTGCTGCACTGGTTTATAAACTTGAGACTGTAATGATGACCATTTTGTGGGAAAGGTTAATGGGCAGATTTACAGTTTTTTACAATCACTTAGACCTGTTTTCACTACTTTTAACGCTTTTACAAAACTGTTAACGCATAACACACCTAAAACAAACAATTGCCAAAGTATAAACACAGTATAAACTAAACACAGACACAAATTTTCAAAACACAAGAATACACTGACACAATTCACCAAATCTACTGAAACACTGACACATGTTGATTTCCAACAGAAACATTTAGTCAGTCTCAGCACAATGTCACAAAAAACACTAACAACTGATGGAATAACAAAACTCACTTTACATGTGTCAGCTCTACTCTTTTACAATAGACAGAATATTGTATTTATCATAAATTGTCTTTTGCACTTCCTTTTAAACCTCTCTTCATTTTGCTTTTGTTGGGTTTAGTAAATGCATGAATTCTGTTTCTGTAATTGACAGAATTTCTGCAGCAAAAACTTTTTTTTTTTTGCATCTGAAGATTACTGCAGAAAAAAAGAAAAATCTGCATTATAGGTGCTGTTCACCTTTGTATGAAAACATAATTTAGGCACAGAAGAAATAAAAAAGAAAAAAGAAAAATACAATGCACAAATGCATATTTGTTTGCAGGTGATATCAAGTTTGCGATATGTTTTCACAGAGACCTTTAGAAAATCAAGCCCACAGAGTAAACACATCTCTCAAGTACCATTTATTGAATTCACCACAAGGGGGCATTCAAAGCACATGAAATCTTCAAAGAACAGACGTACAGACAGACAAAATGCTTTCCAAAGGGCGTAACTGCCCCAAGCCAACAAAACATGACATGTACAGTTGTGCAAAACTTTAAGGAAAAAATGAGAAACTCTAAAATAATCTACTTTATCTCGGACATTTGGACGTGTGCCTTCAGCAACGATGCAAATCAACGTTGTGTGTTTGTGTCTGTGTTATGGCCAACAGTTTGCAAAATATTGCACTACTGTAAAAGTACGGAAACGATAACCAGTGTTGGTTGAAATGTTGCTGTTTATAAAATGCTTTACTCCAGCTTTACTGGAAACTCACCTGCTGTGTCCTCACTATCTGAGAAGGCACTGACACTTGAAACAGGGGTAGGTGTTGCTGTCCTTCCTACACATAGTATTAGCTGATATGCTGTCATCAGTCCCATATTGGTGGGACTGATGACTGATGTTTTAGTGCTATCTAAAACAGAGACTGAGTGTAAGATATTATAATACATTAAAGCTACATTGTGTAATTTATTTGGCTGTTTATTAGCAAAAATCATATAGTAGCCTACTTTCATAAATATATATTTACTAAGGTGTAATTACATTCGATACAACTGGAAGCTTACTCAAAGGCTTAGAAGTAGTTATTTATATATGCGTATAAGTGGGCGCACACTGCAGGAGGCTGCCACATTGCGATGCCGCCTTTGAATACGGTTGCCAAAATGGGACGAACTTGGTCCGCCTTTCGTGTTTTACCTGAAGTTGCCATGACTGGACTGCAGATTAAGATCAATACTTTATGTTTACTTTAAAGGAATAAAGAGGATGAACATGCTGCTTCAGTTTTCTGGTTTTCTAAAAAACAAACAAAAAAAAAAAACTATATTCCATTTATTTACATTTGCACTTCATTGTATCATACAAGATGCTTGGTCTGACGATCAAGGTTTGGGGATTAGCGTCTTTCTCAGTAATACTTAATGTGGACAGGAGGAGAATGGCTACAAGACAACAAGATGGCAGTGTGGGGAAAGCCACAAGCAAGGCAATCTTAGCACAAACCAGTTTGAACAGGAACAAATTATCTCCAATCTCCATGACAGGAGGCATTTAGCATCAGGGTTTCTTGTGTTGACGTTTTGCCTAAGACGTGATGTGGTGATGTGCTGCTGGCTGTCATTAGTCCTCATTAAGACATTTAAAAACTAATAAAAGAACCTTAAGATTGATCATCAAATGCACAGGGAGCCAATGCAGTGATTTTTAAAACAGGTGTAATGTGCGCCTGCCTTCTGGTCCTCGTCAGCACACGTGCTGCTGAATTTTGAAGTAACTGAAGATTTGAAATGCTCTTTTTGGGAAGACCAGAAAGCAGGGCATTGCAGTAATCTAAATGACTTGAGATAAAAGCATGCATCAGCACCTCTGTGTTATGGGTTATGGACTCTGGATATGTTCTTGAGGTGATAAAACCCTAGTTTTGTTATATTTTTGATATGAGGAATAAAATTAAGCTTAAAATTAAGCTTTGTTTAAAAAACAAACAAACAAAAAAACTGGTTGCTGACTGATATGACAGGAGGGGAGCGACAAGCTGGCCAGCTGTGGTCACTGCTCAAAGGAATTATTACAATGTTTCCATTTCGCGGTGTCAGCGCGTTCATATAATATCCATTTATATGCGGATCGAAATCGCGCACCCGATTTCATGTTTGCCTACTGGCAAAATCGGAAAAGAGATGGTTAGAAATGAGGAGAGGTAAAGACTTTGCCCCATGAGTGAGGGAGGATCGGACGGTGGCACAGGTTTAGTGATGAGGAAACTGTGACTGTCAGCTGTCAGCACATCTGTCAGTAGCTCCAGAGAGATAGATAGATAGATAGATAGATAGATAGATAGATAGATAGATAGATAGATAGATAGATAGATAGATAGATAGATAGATAGATAGATAGATAGATAGATAGATAGATAGATAGATGCCTTCATTGTCCATAGGGGTAAGCTTTTCTCAGACACTTAAACTAGATGTTGAATTTGTAAACAGTCATATGTTGGATATAAACACTGAGCACCATATATACACTCACCCTCGTTTATAATGATAACGTTATTATGACGTGAACCAATAACACCCCCCTCCCCGCGCTAAGGATGGGGCTTGAAAATCCTCCCTTGTCCAAGGTGGGGAATGACCAAAAAAGTTTGAGAGCCACTGGTTTAAGTGAGAGAGAGCAAGGCAGTGGTGGAAGAAGCACTCCAACATTTAACAACACTGCATTAAAGTCTGACGCTCAAAACATTCTTAAGTGCAGGTAAAATTGTGGTAAATGCAGAAAAAAGCAGAAAAGGCAAATGTGTTGAGACTAATGAGGAGCGTGGCTGTCAGTTTTGGGGCTTACATTCATGAGAGAAAATAGAAAAATACAGTTTTGTGTTACGTACTTGGTGCTTACCTTCCACTGAAAGTAAAATCTAAATGTGCAAAGCAGGTTCAGCCCTACAGTTAAATGTGGAGGTGCCAGAAGTAAAACATTTAACCACACGTGACAAAGCACAAACAACAAAAACTCACATCATAGTTAATGTATTTCATTACCTACCACAAATGTCAGAGTAACTTCATGCTGCACACCCAGAAGGGCTGCATTCCTCAGCTTCACTCCTCCTCTTTCTCTTCCTCCACCTCCTCCTCCCTGGCTGAGAGTGTCTGTAGGTGAGTGTTTGTTTCTCACAGCCATCCACCACTCTGAACACACAACAGTGACAAAGAGAAGGACCATCAATGAAACTGAGAGACTCAAATTAGCAGGTGAGTGTGTTAAAATTCCTCTATGAGCTTTAATAAACTTTTAACACAGTTAGAGAGACATTATTATTATTATTATCGGTATCTGCCAGTATTCACCTCGTTGACTTGCGTCGGCCACTGGAAAATACTGATGGCAGTGGCGGATGTTTATCTGTTCAGTATCATATTGTACATGATGGCATTTCAGTTGAGAGAATACCTTTAGTAGTAGTAGTATAAAGACATCACACATTCTCACTCTTGTGAGTCATCGTAGTTGACAGGCCATTGAGTTACATACAGTCATCGTGATTAAACCTAAAAAGATTCTTGTACCAAAAAAATGTGAAAACTGAGCAGGATACAAGTTTACTTTAGTCATTTTGTATTTCAAAAATGTCACAAGTGGCACTTTCACCACTTTATGTTCATATGCTTTTCAAAGTTGTCTAGTATTGAACTTTTAACCTGGAAGAGACAACAGTCTTATGTAGGGACAGTTTCCAGGGTTTTGTGGTCTCATAGTTCCTGTTGACAATTTTCTGAATGACACTGATACTGAAACGAATTTGGAGCAGTCAAGTTAGTTGTGAGGAGGTATGTGCGGGTGGAGTCTGAGTCCTCGAGGAATGTCAGCGTGCTCTGCCACATTCCTGCCCTGAGCAAATCTGTGTGTCTTGTCTTCTCGTGTTAAACCGATCACTGAGGGTTCTTCTATGGTAAATAGGTTCAGACAGACATAATGGTTACTTACAGGGTTATGTATCTTGTCATGCAAATTTTGCATAATCATGAAAGTCACCAGGCAGTATCACAGATTAGATATTAAATTTAGTGCTGTAATAATTTATCACTCTATCCTCTTTCCTGCACCAATACAAACTTACACCAGCACAATAATAATTGTCCCAACTGTTCCTGCCTGCATTTTTGAAATTCACTGATGCCAGCAGAGACACAGAACCAAAACAGGCTGGTATCAGCAACATTTTGCACTACTTGATTGCAACTGCATGTTGTGATGCATTCTGGGAAGACTGTTAATAAGCTACCAGCATCTCGTATGATGAGTTTCATCAATTCTCTGTTGATTTTTTTCAGTTGAGTTTCAAATAACTTCTAAAAAAAAAAAAACTGTACCTGGTTAATGATTAGAGTTGGGTCACCGAAACTACACAGTAATTATTAACAGCACAGTGTGTTGCTTGTGTTTCAAAAGTGCTTGATCTCCATCTATCCCCAGATGATGACATTTTATGATGATGGTGCAGTGAGTTGAAAAAAAAGAAAAGAATATAGTTTATAGTTTAAGAACAATTGCAAATAATGTTCAAGTGTATATTCAGGTGAATCTGTTCAGTTACTTCTCACTTTTGACTTTAAGCCAGAGAGAAATACTAAAATAGTTTTAGTGAGAACTTGTTACTCCAGATCATCTTTCCTGCTACTGAACGTAAAGGGGAGGGAGGGGAAAAGTAAAAAGTAAAGAGAAAATATTTGCTGACATGTCAGGTGCGTTCAAACACACTGTTGTTTGTCTTAAGGGCCAGTATTGAATGTTGTCATCTGTTTGCTTTTCATGTGGAATTCAGTGTGAGTAAATTCCTGAAACCACCCCTCTGGATACTGATACCATGAGAGTGATATCTTATACCCCACCCCCACCCCTAAGCTAGGCTTCATTTCTCATACATCAGCTAGGTGAAAGGTTACAGTATCATGAAAACAGAAGGGTGAGAAAGTCATTTGTTCCCATTCTGAGACAAGGAAAGCTCTGACCTGAGAGGCTGAAGGTGCAGGAATTCAAATAATATCCACATTTTATATTAACCCACAGCCCAATTCATTGTCTGAGGAAATATAATGCTGCACAGTGTGTTAGTGACCAAAACATTATGATGGAGTGTAAGGCCAATGAACAGGAAAAAAGTCACAATTTCAGAATAAATAAATTGTATTTTTGAGAAAAATGTAAAATTTGGAGAATAGCCATACTTTTTATGAGTGTCTCTAGGTTGAAGGCAGATAGCCTCCATTCTCCCCGTAACAAGTCATTTAACCATCACAATTACATTGAAGCTGTTTAATTAAGCATAGGTCCTCTTTAAAGTTGTTTCTTTTTTCTGTTTGAGACAGGTTCTTTTGAGGTCCATTTCATAAAACCTCAACATTTTCACAAGTTTAATTTTCTTGTTAAACCAAAGTGCCATAAGCAAATATATTGAAAATATATGAAGTAAAGGAAAGACCATTTGCCTCACCTTAAAAACACTGAAACAACAGTACGACAGGGTTTTCCTTGCAATAGTTTCACCGACTTCCCAAGTGCGTGAAAGGAATGAGGGAAAACATCTTAGCCACCTTTGAGGTTTGAGAAGATCAATGTCTTCTTCAACACATGAGGTTAAAGATACCAGTGTTGCTACTGTGGTAAAACTATTGACAACATTTTTCAAAACACCATTACACCAATTTGGCAAACTAGATTTTATAACATATGTTTTGTTGAGGTAAAGGCCATCTAGCTCCATCTCTCTCCTCTCTCTATGTATGTATGTATGTATATATGTATCTATCTATCTGTCTGTCTGTCCGTCCCTTCATATCTGGCTGTCTGTCTGTCTCTGTCTCTCTTTCTCACACACACCCTTTCCCCATTCTCTCGACCCTTATCTGTAAAGTGTGAGAGTGCAGGTGTTATGACTGGACGTTAACCTTTTCTGTTCCCGTGGGTAAACTCCACCCACACTGTGTGGACACTCAACAGTGTAATACACAAAGAATATAACGATTCTTTGCAGAAAGAATCAGAAAGAATACAGAAAGTCATTCTCCAAATGACTGCTACAGAAGACAGGTCTGTTTTGGTGGAAGGAGCTGAATAAAATGTATTTACATGCAAAAAAAAGTCTGTATAGTCTGTAATAAAACAAAATGGGGTGGTGGAGGTGGTGTTCTGATAGGTGATTGGTCTCAGCGCACATCCCATATGGGCTCTGGCCCATGTGCAGGAGATCACTGGTTTGACTCCTGACAGAGCTATATATATGTGCATGGACTGAGGAGGGCCAACGGTTTCAGAGAGACCCAAACTGCATGTCACTACTTGCACAGCGCCATCTTTTGTTTGACTTTTTCATTTTCATTTTTTATTGAGCCAAAAGACTCAGAGTGATGCTTCCATCAAATCAATCATGACCCTGGTGCAAAAAGAATGCCACAATCCAATAGGTTTCATTGCCTACCATTATACAACATAGTTCTCGAAGTGATTGTTCTGTTTCTGATGTGTAGCTACTGTCATCCTGCAGGTTGCTGGTGGAGCCTAGTGCTGCTGAGTGATGGAGCTGAAGGTGTGGGTGGACGGTGTGGTCAGAGTGGTTTGTGGTGTATCACTGGACACTTGTGTCAGGATGTTGTTATAGCTCTTGCACAAGCAATTGGTAAGAGTCTCAATTCTACTTTCCGGATGCTGGCATATTTTGCTCTTGCAGTTTACGGCTCTAAATTGACCAAAAGAAAATCTAGTTTCAGAGAGGAGGAACACAGTCCACTTTACAAACATGGGAACTAATGCCAGAACATACTGTAGTCCTCAAAATCCCCCTCTCTTTTATTATTTCGCACTGTGATATTTATCTTTCATGTGTCCTGGATTTCTACAGGTCAGACTGGCCGTTATATTCTAATCTTGAAGCTACGAGGAAATGAGACACATCTGGTTGCTAATGACTGTCCCATGCAGCATCTTGCCCAGCTGGGACAGCTGGCCCCAGAGGTCCAGTTCATTCTGCGGAGGACAGGTCCCAGCCTCAGTCATGACCGAAACACAGCAACCATAGACAGACATATTCTTTTACCTAGACAATCAGAACCAGAGCCACCCAAACACAGAGGGCCACAAAAAGCTCTCACCTTCAACCTGGGACCCACAACACTTCCCAGGAGAACTAAACCAAAGAGGGCCTGGTCTCCATCACCTAGAGCCTCCCCAGAACCACGAGCATCTCCTGTCTCTTTTCTAGATGCTCCCAACTCTGTGAAGGCCATTTCCTCTTATACCTTCAAGGAAGAGGCGTTTAGGCAGGTTCTGCAGCAACAGAGGAAGTTGCAGGACCTGGAGATTCAGCTTCAAGCTCTTGAAAGGGAAACAGAGGTATGGGAGCAGGAGACGTCATTTGCAATGGTTAGTCTGACTCGGAGCTTAGCAGAGGAACTGGAGGAACTGGAGCAGCAGTTGAGGCAGAATGAGACAGAGCTGATGCACAGAGCACACTGGGAGGAACAGTTAAAGGCAGAGATGGACAGAGAACAAGGTACGTGTTCAGTTCTGTGTTCATTGTTCTTGGCGACAGTCTTCATCCTCTGAAACTTCGGAAACAAAGGATCTTAACACTGTTTTCAATAGATATGCACAGACGTCTACACCAGATACATGCGTCAGTGGATGATCACAATGATCAGATGAAGGAGCTCCAGGCGCGTTCTGTACGTCTGGACCAGGACATACAGCTCATATCTCAGAGACAAACTGCTACAGTAATTCAGCAGCAGGAGGAGGCCCTGAGGCCCCTGCGGCATGAGCTCCACAACCGCCTGCAGCAGGGAGAAGAACTGACTGCAACAATGTTGGAGACAGAGAGCGAGCTCCAAGCTACAGAGGGAATATTACAGGTATAAATAACCCCTCCACCATAGGTATTCTTTCTGATTACAACAGTATTTCACTTCAGTCAATTCCTTTCAATAGAATTAATGTAATCAATGGACCCAGCTCACGGAGGTGAAGAGTATTTGTACAGGAGGGAAGGTACCTGAAGCTATCACATTAGCTTTGTCCCCCCACACCACTCCCTAACTTGCAGTATGTTGACAGTATGTTTTACAGATGATCCACAGACACCTCAATAGGAAATGGATAGAGGCTGCACACATCATGGTGGTGCCTCAATCTGGGTTGGACCAACAGTAGTGCACTGTTTAATGTGTTTATGGGATGTTTAAGGGGGTTTTAGTATTTGTATTTAAGTATTTGCATGGTTTTCCCACAGAAATCTGACAAAAAGGCCCAAACTAACAGTGTGTTGATTCATCTCTCAGTCCATTGGTTTTTAATGACAAAAAAAAAAAAAATCAGTCATTTTTTGAAACATCTTTTTTTCGGCAAATGTTACTGAAATTGTGTGAATAGTCTATTTGTTAAAGGTGATTTTAAATGTGTATTCACATTCGGTCCTTTAACAACTATTTGTGGATTCAGGTATGTGTGTGTTCATGATAATGAAGGAACACGCAAGCCAGAGCAACATTATTATGTGCTTTTATAGGTTTTTTTGTTGTTTGTTGTTGTTGTTTTTTAAAGGGGAGCTATATAGACCACAAGGATAAGATATAACAGATATTGACACACTGCCAGTACTTGGTGAAACTTGGTGAAAAAATATTTCTCTGCCCTCTAGGACAGATGGCACCTGATTGAGGAGCTGAAAAAAGAGGTGAGGCAGTGTAACCTGCAGCAGTTCATCCAGCAGACTGGTGGTCCCAACATCGACCAGACAAACTCACTGCCTGTGACTGAAGTTTACCTGATCAATGCCGGTATCATAGAGTAGGAGCAGCTGAAACCCTCACTGTACATTAACAGGTAAAAATATTAATTTTTGAAGCCTTTTCACCTCTCTTTGGGAGTAAAATGTATACAGACAAATTACCATCAGCGAAGAAGAGCACAGTTTCACTCTCAAGTGAGAAACTTGTATGTCCAGTTTTTATCCCTTCAGATCAGATTAAGAAAATTACAACACAAATAAACTCACTTGAATGTAAATAAGGCGGTGTGCTTGGGTTAGATGTCCCAGCTTGGCATAGTCTGCCCCAACACAGATGACTGCAGGATTGACATCCGACTGAGAAAATCTTTGCTGCATGTCATTTCCTCAATCTCTCTCCATGTTTTCCTGTCCCTCTTCACTGTGCTGTACAATAAAGGCGAAAAATAACTTAAAAAATTAAAGAATATATATTAAACAGAGAAAAATGGGCAGCACATATTTAATTATTAGAAGTGAATATATGCTGAAACTCATGAACTAATGAACTCTGTTTCTGTTGCAGGACATAGACTGGAAGAGGAACGTGTTCTCAGGTCCCCAAAAGACCATCCAGAAAGACCATCCATACTGTGTGTGTGTGTGTGTGTGTGTGTGTGTGTGTGTGTGTGTGTGTGCATGCGTGTGTGTAAAAACAATAGGCCTAAATAAAATATGTGTTTATATTTTTCCTTGATATCCTTGTACAGAAACTGACTGTTACAGAAAGTGTTTGTAATTTGTTGCTCATGTAATTTCTATACACTATAATAAAATTTGTTGTTTTAAAAAACACATCTGCACATTCACCATTACAGTTAATGATCAAAAAAAGCAGATTCAGATGTTTTCTGAGGACACAGAATCTCCATCCATAAGTGATGAATGTCCAGAAACAGAACTGTCTGTGTACTCACTTATCACACCGTGATCAGCTGTCACTTCAAATACAACCACAACAGATGCCACAGCTCATCCCAGACATCAGGGCTGCAACCATCACATCAACAAATCGATGAATCCACCGGTCATTTCAGCTCTTATACACCTAATAAGATAAGAGAGAAAGTCTGCACTGAGTGTAGAAGTACTTAACCATAAATATATTATGTAGTAATAATTTGCCGTTATACTTTTGACTTATTCAAGTAACTGAACGAACACATTTATATTCAACATCCTTGGTTTTACTTTTGCTTTACTTACACACACTAAAGGCTGCATTGCCTTTGGGAACAATAACAATGCTCAATCCTTTTGTTTTCAAGGTCATTAAAATAAATTACATCAACTGACGACAAATGAGGTTCTTTAAATTAAACTTCACAACTTCCCATTTTTTCCTTATTTCAGTAGGAGAAAAGAAAAACATATTACACTGAAGTGGCTCTATGCACATCAAGCCACTGAAGGTAAGAAAAAACATAAGGGTTCTAAATAAGAATTGAGAGGAAATACTGACACCTGTAGGTGATTTCAGTCATAGCTGCATCCAATGCACCTCATGACCACAATGAAAGTATCAAAATACAATTTCTGTCCAAGTCAAACAGAGATAAATAATGAATGCATAAATTATTACGTTTCTGAGTATTTGGGCTCTTTTGTCTGATGATGAACAAATGATGAACAAAAGACATTGTGACAAGTGAAATAAAAGCTGAAGTTAAGGTCAGTTTCTCTTGCAGATAGAAAGAAAGACAGTTTAGTTTGTATTTCTTCTGAGTTGCTGTGATGAAGAATAGTACAATCATCATCACTCTCAGATTAAAAAGATCTTTATTTGGTTAAAATGAGGCTATGTAGTCTCTAGGCTCTGTAGCCCTGTTTTTTTTTTTTTTTTTTTTAAAAAGAGTGGACATATGCAGCAAAACAACCCCACTGATTTATATACATACTGCCAGCTATTATTGATCACTTCAAGTGTGTTGTCCCTGTCAGGATCCTGTAGGAACACTTCCCCAAAATAGATCCATGACCCAAACCCTAAAATCTGATTCATATCAGTAGTTTTGTTCTGATCATCTGGGTTTTTAACCTGCTCTGGAGCAGGTTAGGAGTTCAGTGTCAGTTACCTTGGTGATTTACTTTAGTAACAAGCACTGTATTAGGACTGAAAACCTGAATCTTAGTTAAACCTGAAGTTACTACTGTAACCTCAGTCCTGTACAGGCCTCATTTGTTCCAATGTAAACCTGCCTGCAGCAACACTGGAGGCTTTGAGCTCTCTCCGACACACATTTTCACACTGTAATGTGCAGCTTAGTTGTTCTTAACATATTCAACTGATTTGCAACTTTAGTTCAACCATAAAATAAAAAAGCAGGGTTTTGGGGTCATCCATTTTGATTTGTCGGATGTAGCTAATATTTTCCGACAATTATGAGGAGTTGAGCGTATAATTGACATTAATACACTGGAAACATAACATAACATAACTTAATGAACAACGAATAGATACCTTAATCTGTGAATTAGTACTAATTTAACCGTTTATTCTACAGCATAATGAAGTGGGACAAACTGGGAAATTACCAAAAAAAAATGTTTATCAGACCCCGCCCACCTGTTACGTCACGCTTGGCGGTGAACGGGATACTGGGAGAGCCGGAAGAGCCGCGGAGAGAGCAAGCGAGCTAGAGCCAGCAGATCCCAGTAACGTCACTGGTCCTCCATCAAAGCCTGGACCGGGAGCTGACCGCATCCACCGGGGTGACTGTAAAGGTTCAGTTTAGGCTGTGTCCGGGACTACCTGTGTCGTACACGGTGAGTATTTAACACCTGAGCGGTGGACAGGAGGTAAACCGTCCTCACCGGGCTGTCGCTCTGTCGGTTATTCCAGATGGGTTGTAGCTTTAGCTAGCTAGCTAACTGGAAAACTGGAACAGGAAATACCAGAGCCACCGCGACTCTCATTTTAGGGCCAATTAAAACACTCTTTAAAAAAAAAAAAACATTGCTCGTCGCTGAGCATTTGATCCCCCGGTGTGGAGGTAACCACCGTGTCCATCTGTCCTGTCTCCGGAGCCTGTCCGATAATGAAACCCTACAACACGACAGGAGGACAGTTGAGTCAGGGCTCTGCAGAAAACACCGCAGGGACGTCAGATTGACTGGGTTTTCATGTGGGAAACACATTAACATGTTTGAAGACGCTGGTCCTCGCATTTGCGGCCTGACCTACTTGGATTGAAACACACTGGCCGACATGAACGTTGTTAGCCACTAGCTAACTTGTGACTCCTCACGGAAATAATGTAAAAGCATCGGGTTTAGTGAAGACTGCCAGCTGCTCCTTGTTACCCAGACTTCATACATAATGTGTTACCACCTCAGTCACATCTAAGGGCACCTCTTTTCCTCAGGCCTGGGCACATAGGTGAAATGTTACAGGGTTTGTGTGTGAGCCTCAGTTGGGTGTGGTTGTGTTGTGGGCGCTCCTGTCATGTAACCAACACATAAGTTGGGACATGCCAGGGAGGGGGGGCTCCTGCTGCTGCTGCTGCTGCTGCTTCCTGGTCTGAGGAGCTTCCTGGGCTCTTTTTCCTTGAGGTGAATGGAGCCACGTCTCCTGCGGCCTGTGATTGAACACAGATGCTGATTGCCCACATTGTGCCGAGTCAGGATTTAGGATTAGCACAGAGAGCTTTTGTCCCAGTCAGACGTCAGATCACTGGAGATCATCCAGAACCACACACAGGAACACACTCATGGTCGTTTAGCTCCTCAGCATCTCAGTTTCAGTGCAGCTCATTGTGATTCGTCTTCAAAGTCAAGTCACATTTGTCCAGGTTTGTCTCTTGTACTGACTTATCGCTCATTCTTCGTGAAAGGTATCTTTTACAAGCAAGGCCTTAGTGTAAATTTAGATGATGTTTAACAGATTAACCAATTATTCCAGTGAAATGTGAATTTATAACTATTTAATTAGGGGCATACTGATACAGGGTTTTTGGGCTGATACTGATAATAAGGAGTTAAAAATTTTAACACTGAAATTCTAATAACACATTAATCAAGCCCTCAAATATGGTTCAAACACTTGTGATAAATATATGTCTCAACATTTTACTCTTAACAAATAACTTTGTACTATTCAAAAGGGCCTCAGGGCAGCACTGCGGTAAAAAAAAAAAAACCTCGAATGAGTAATGTTTACAGCCTTGTGAAGCAAACCTATAGAAATGAGAAGACCAGAAGATGAAAAATGTATCTAGTAACTAGGGATGGGCAGCAATTTTCGAATATTCGAATAGTCATTAAATCATAAAAAATCGAATAGTTCATTATCTGGAAAAAAACCAGTTACAGTAACCAGTTAAACCCAGACAGTTTGCACTTCACATTGTTTCTTATCAACCAACACACACTCTGATACTGATATGGCTAATATGAGAAACTGACCCAGATCAGCCCTAATTTCAATAATAATTTATATACAGTTTAAGTCATTTTAAAGCTGAAGCGCTCATTTATGTCTATGTCCAATGTTTCAAATAGGAGGAGCTGCTGATTTTCTCTCACTATATCACTATGAGCTGCATCTCAGTGTTATCAGCCAATGGTCAAACCAAATAAGTAAGCTGAAGGTGGGACTGTGGCCACTTACTTCCAGACGCCTTATCAGATTGTGAACATAAAAAAATCTTAAAGAGCATGGCAGTTGCGGCACTAAATGTATGAATGTATGAAATGTTGGACAAAATCACAGTCTTTGTTCTTTGCACTCAGAAGTCCAGCCTCAGCTGACATTAAGCTTCAGCCGCAGGTCTGAATTACACAGATCAAGTGGGTTTTCTCCAAAGACTTTTTTTTTGTTGTTGCAATTTCCTCCTCCGTGTTTCCTTCCTGAGATGTAGCAGAGTGATGGTATCAGAAAGACAGACTTCTTCTGTACACTTCTGAAACCTCTTTAGCTTTGGTTAAATGTAATTTATAAAAATTATGTTTCAATTTACTGTCCTTTACATTGAATTTGCCTCATGATTGAATCTTATCAGGGGCAATTTGTACTGGAGTGATGAATACACTAACTGGCAAGTCTCTCAGTTTAGTGGCATGCAAACAAGGTGACAACTAACAAATGATTTGACATTTGCTTTATATTCTGATGATTGAATTGATACATTTAAGGGGCAGAAAACTATGAAAATGTCCATTTTAACAATGTTATAAATGCTATATTTCTATGTTAAATGGCTCCTACTATAAGCTTTAGATAGCTTCTTTAGGAGACCAATTCACATGCCTAAAACTGGCCACAACATGATCTGGATATTTACCGGTAATTATGATTTTGTGTGTGTGTGTGTGAATAAAGCACTACTACTACTACTACTACCACTATAGTGCCAAAGTAATTACAAAAAATATTTTTTAATATGCACTCAACCTGGAGAAGCTGGAACTAGAGAATTATGGAAAAATATTATTGATTTGTAAATAATCCCTTACAAAACATGATAAATCTCTACATTTGACTAGTTGATCCTGCTTGGTATGTTTTACAGCATTGGAAGAAAAATTGAGCTGCTTTTTTTGTAAAATATTGTCTCTTGTGTTTCAGTGCGCGTGACAGAGGCTCTAAAAATGTGGAAGGCAGCAGCAGGACAGTCAGTGAAGGTGGCTGTAGACGAAGGAGGAGACGACTGGGAGACTGACCCTGACTTTGAGGTCCCTCCTCTAAATTATATATTTTCCTCACTTAGCATATAAAGTCCTGCTCCATCCATCCTCTGCTTTCCTCATCTCCATGTCCTGGCCTCGATATTAAACTTGTTTTCCTGGATTTTCCAGAATGACCTATCGGAGAAGGAGCAGCGCTGGGGGGCCAAGACGGTGGCCGGGTCCGGACATCAGGAGCACATAGAGTGAGGGGCAAACCATTTTTTCCACTGCCAAAGAAATTGCGTGATAGAAAGCAAAATGAATGTCCGTATTTACCCCCTCCTCCTCTGATGTAGCATCCACCGGCTGCGTGAGACGGTTTCGACAGAGCACACCACCCTGAAGCAGAAGGAGCTGGATCTGATGCCCAAGGCCTCACATGGATATGGGGGGAAGTTTGGAGTTCAGCAGGACCGCATGGACAAGGTGAGGGACACAGATAGGTTACTAGATTCAGCTGTGACAGTTGTTTTTGTTGCTCAGTATAGTAATATGATATAATCCATCCATACAAGCCAAATAAAACATGAATGTGCACTTCTGATGAAGTGCTGACGAAGCAAAAGCAATATTAAGATTTGACCACATAATCTCCAGTCAAAGTTCAGTCCATCTGCCACAAATTGCTTAATTCGGTGAGCTTGTCCTGAAAAAGAGCAAACCCTGACCCAAACTAAGTATTAAAGTGTTTTGGATATATTAGATTTTGGGTGATGCATCAAAACAGTCATGACCGTTTGAAGACATCTTTGTATTGTGTAGTTGCTGTTTGTACACCCAGTTTAGATTATTTTTAGGTATAATAAGGGAGCATTGTCACACACATTCATAACATGAGGGCAGTGAGCTGGAGGTCACAATCAAACAACAGAATGATGTAAATATGAACTACTTCATTGCACCCCCAGGAATCAATGTTCAACAAACAACATTCAGGTTTCTATTCATTTTACATGTGTCCATGGTTCATCGTGGTTCACAAATGTTATCTTAAGGAAAGTAAAGTCTAGGAAGACAACCAGTTTCTGAGCCTCCTAATCCTGGTGTGATATCTGTGTCTGCAGGCCTGTTCTTTCTCCATGTTTGTCTAAATCTGTTCACTGAAGTACAACATTAATCTCTGTGGTTTCAGTGATAATGATCTGTCGGCCTCATTGTTGAGCGATACTCGATTTCTCAATCAATGAAGTTTGTAGCAGGTCATCGCCACAGCTGAGTCTTTGCCACAACGCAAACAAGAGCTCAGTCTGTGTTGATGATATATTCCTACTTCATCTTGCCTATGTATCTGCACTACAGATAACCAAATCAGGTGCTGATGGTTGTATTTATTTCTTGCACTGTTTTTAAAAGGGAAAAAAAAATTTGCAGCCGAATCTAAATATAAACCAGCTCTCTACATCCTGGTTTCCTTTTGTAGAGTATCTACTGTTTTTTAAAAGAGCTGTCACTGAAATTGTTAGAGGCCAACAGAATCTGAATGGTCATAGTTCTTTGAGTTTCTGTGTGTGTGTGTGTGTGTGTGTGCGCTCAGGCCGTGCTGTGGCCATTTCACACTTGATAATCTTTTCCTGGCGAGCAGTTCTGTCCATTCACACCTTCCTCTCTCTGGACTGTGTGTGCACTGCAGCATGAATGTGATGACCGAGCACTGTTTACACCACAGTGTGAACATCAGTGATGAGTCAAATGTTGACACTTCAAACCGCTGGCTGCGTTTCCAGCTGCGCTGCTCTTTTCTTGACTCCTCCCATGCGCCCCCATGTCACTCTCTTTTTACTATCTCAACAAAACATGTTAAAAAAATGTTTATTTTTTTTTCCCTGTGCCTCTTGTCAGTCCGCCGTGGGTCACGACTACCAGAGCAAGTTGTCTAAGCACTGCTCCCAGACAGACACATCTAAGGGCTTTGGAGGCAAGTTTGGAGTCCAAGCTGATCGTGTTGACCAGGTACTTCCTTTGGCTGTCCACAGTCCTGATAGTGTGTCCTTTATGACACACATCTTATTGATGTACACAAATGTTGGTCTCTCTGTTAAAGCTCCATGTTTCCTCTTTGTCTGTGTTTTATCTGAAATGTTGATCCATTAGAAGATATCAAAACTATCCTAGTGCAGTTTTACTCCTCTCTCAGCTTCTCACTGGAGTGCAACAGTAACAACCGGTTGGTGTCAGCCAGTCAGAAGAGAGGATGCTCTGAGTGTCTCTTGTGATTGGCTGACAGAATGATCCAATACAAATAAAGCTGATTTCAGGTACAACAGTCCTGACAGCTGGTTTTAAGGCTCAGTTTCTGAATACATCACGCTACACATGGACATCTACCCTTATACTGTATGGAGCTTTATATAAGCATCTACCTTTGTATTGTGTGGAGCTGATCTTCTGTACTGGCATACCTTTGTTATAGCTGCTTTAGACCTGCATTTATTTATTCATTCATCTATTAAGGTCAATCAATACACATCTGCCTCTGCCTACAGTTTGTGTAGAACCATATTTTAATTTTCCTGTAGCTTAAGCTACTTAAAGGTGATACCCAAACATAAAATAGCAGGTAACACAACTTTACATAGATTATATTACATACATTCAAACATACATAAACACACCACCAGAATGACATCCATATCCCAGGCCATGTCAGAGTCATCCATGCTATATATAACTTGGTGAGGAACATTGAAGCTCAGTCCACAGCATCCAAAACTGGCTGCCATACCTTTGTGAAGTCTTCATGATAACCGTTTTATCATGAAGGTTATAAACCAATTTTTCGTCGTCCTTATGACGCTTCCAGTGATGACACTCATTGGCCAATCAGTGGGAGGCAGTCAGTCACGTTTTAGTATCGCTTCGGCTTGCTTGGAACCTGGGCTGAGTACCAAAAAAGTACCAGGTACCAGGTACCAGTGGCTAGTGGAAAAGCAGAAACACCGAGTAGAGCCACACCGTAGCCGTGCCGACCCGCGCCAGTGGAAAAACATGGAAACTGTTGCATTTTAAAGAGGAACTATGCACCCTAGCTATGCTACATTTTTACCTTGGTTAAACAACTTCAGAGTAAAAGTGATGGGTAAATACATGATTTGTAACTTTTACTAACCTTGCAACATCAGCGCAGTACTTGGCCGCCGACCTGGTATCCCAGCTCTCATCTCTGCGCACTACGACACAAACGTGCCCCGTAACCCGAAATCTTCTGTCAGTTAAGACTTCACAAATATAATATATAGTACCATATAATATGTCGTACCATCATATATGTTATATAACGTTATCCACTGCTCCATGGATTGCTTTTTTGCCGCCTTCGTCAAAAACAAATGCACATGGCCCAGGGGAGGGTTAGCAAAACAGCGGAAAAGCGACCGGACTTGCATAGTTCCTCTTTAATCCCCAGTGACAATGGGTATATCAAATCATATAAAACTTGTATGGTAGAACATGCACATCACAGTTGAATGAATGTGTTGTCTTCCTCTTTCGTTCCAGTCTGCTGTCGGGTTTGAATATGCTGGGAAGACAGAGAAACACGCTTCGCAGAAAGGTGATGTTGCAAACCTTTGTCTTTGTGCTCATGTGCACAGGATTAGAATTAGAATTAACGTTTCCTGTCAAGCCGCATGCTGAAAACGTGCTGCTCCTAAAACAAGAGACACAGGTAGTTGCTAATTGATCAACATATGGGTTGAACCATATTGAGGTTTAGTTTGGCCGATTGAATTCCACCACAGACATATTGTGTAATGCATTCATAATGAATCACTAAACTTGTTTAACCAGCCTGTAAGGTTTTGTTTACAGCAAACACTCTGCACGTTGGCTACAGGAACACATTTTCCAGCCACTAACAGTTTGAAGAGCATTTGGCTGAGGTCCAGCTGTAGCACACAGAAGCTGCTCGTACTGTACCAGCAGACTATGTTTGGAAAGGTGTTAATGTGTCAGACATGTGTTTTTCTAGCCTATTGCAAGTTCCGCTCAGTTGGTGAGTGTTATGACAGTGCAGTTTTTGAGCTCTGTGCACCAGCACATTGGATTTGAAATGAAACAAGGCATTTGATTTTAAATACACGTGTGCACAATTATTAAGCAAGTGAGTATTTTGACCGTATGATCATTTTTATATATATTTACCAGCTCTAAACTATACAAACTTCAATGTTTGTTGGATTTAAGCACAATGGGGTGATGTGTATTTGTGTAATGAGGGAAGGTGTGGTGATCAACACCCTATTTTAAGGTGCGCGTAGAAAGAAAGACACAGATAACTACTAAAGTTTTGAAAAGAACTAAGCATGAAGCTACGAGGAACCCATTATCCTCTAGTGCCACCATATTCCAGAACTTCAGTCTGCCTGGAGTGTCCAGAAATACAAGGTGTTCAGTGCTCAGAGACATGGCTATGGCAAGGAAGGCTAAAACATGAACACCACTGAACAAGTCTCATAAGGTGAAACAGCAAGAATGGGCCAAAGACAGATTTTTCAAAGGTTTTATGGACACATCATGCCATTATGCTTAAATCCAACAAAGATTCAAGTTTATATAGCTTGTAGATGGAAAATATGTATAAAATGATGATAAGGTCAAAATACTTAATACCTAATAACTGTGCACACAGTGTATACCTGTATTGGTCTAACAGTGTAGACCCATTTATATATTTTGGGGAGGATGCATATAGAGTAGTTCTCTCTCTATCGGATGTAAAATTGAAAAACCTTCATATTAAAGCAGAAAAAATCTACATTTGAGGCTTACTTTTCTGGAACAGAGCCATAATCATAAAACTGGCAGACTGCACTATGCATATTATCAACAGTGACCAACAGGGTGTCCGCTCTCGCTTCTTAGCTTGTAGTATTTTGATGCTGCATTCCCATGATGCCACACTGTC
>OMNW01028355.1:0-11903 GCA_900303245.1 Selene dorsalis
ACCGGGACCGGGATCGGGACCGGAACCGGAGCCGGGACCGGGATCGGGACCGGAATCGGGACCCGAACCGGGACCGGAACCCGAACCCGAACCGAGACCGGGATCGGGACCAGGACCGGGACCGGTATCGGAATCGGGATCGGGATCGGGATCGGGATCGGGATCGGGACCGGGACCGGGACCGGGATCGGAACCGGAACCGGGACCGGGATCGGGACCTGAACCGGGACCGGGACCCGAACCGGAACCGGAACCGGGATCGGGACCGGAACCCGAACCGGAACCGGGATCGGGACCGGAACCCGAACCGAGACCGGAACCGGGATCGGGATCGGGACCAGATCCAATTCCCTCCCGCCTCTTAGGCCCTGAACCCTGACTGACTTAGTTTGGTGAGATATACGAAAATGAGTCCAGTTTACAATACTTGTTATTGTTATGCGACAAAGTGTGTGTGCATGAAATACATACAGAATACGTTTTTTCGCACATTTTTCCCATAGTGGCATCTTTCTGATGACCACTCTGAAACTTGGAGAAATGCATAAAAACAGCCTCTAGAAGCCATTACAATGAAAATATGGTGAGGACCGGCCTACATGTCCTCACTTTACAAAATGGTCCTCACTCCAAAGGTTTAAAATTCACACTTGTCCTCACAATGATAGGAGTACAAACACACACACACGTGCAAACACACACTTATGTCTTTTTGGTAGTGACAGCTGCAAAAATAAGTAACTGGAAGTCAATATCAATCAATCAGTCAAACTTTATTTATAGAGCACTTGTCATACAGAAGGAAGCAGCCCAAAGTGATTTACATAATATAACAATAGACAACCAAGATTATTCCCCCTCCTCCCATATTAACACACACACACACAAACTCATACAGAATTAAAAACATTAAGGAATCAAAAATATCTGTAATGAGGATGTTATAAGTTATACAAAAGTTATAATAACCTCTACTTATAATTCATATGGCATTTTTCAAAATACAATATATACATATAAGGTCTGTACAAATATAGAAACAAAACAAAGCAGAGAAAGATGCAGGTATAAGAGGGAGAATCACAAATACATAATAAAACAATAAAAATCAACATGTTCAGACTGAAATCAAGAATTAAAATCTGCTTTATTCATCAGCCTACTGACTTTGGAGTGACCTGCCTGTGGAGATAATAGCTGCTGAACTGTTGCCCTGGTCACCTTGGTCTTAAGCTGAGACTGTGGGACAGATAAGGAGGCGGAGCAACTCCGAGATAGAAGAAGGTGACACATGAGACAGAGCCTTGAAAGTATTTAAAAGTCAATCCTGAAAAACACAGAGGGAACAAAATCTTCATGTTGGACACATTAACACTGTTCCTGAGATTCTGTGCAATAATTACTTGTTATTTTATTTATCATTTAAACCCCAGACTGCGTTTTTACATGCATGCGATTAAGTCATTAGCAGGAAGTGGTGAAAAGAAAACGGCTCATGTTTGGCAATTATAAATATATTCAGAAAGCAGCAATGCATCCAGCTCATTAACCATTTCCCCCCTACATGATTTATTTTCTGTTTATACTTTAATCAGGAGTCACGTCGGGATCGAGTGCCCATTTACAAGTCAGACCTGAGCATGGAAAATTAAAATACCTTTTTATTCATTATTATTTTCTGAATGTGAATCGTGTTAAAAAAAAACGCAGAGACACCGAGCAGCAAAATACAATCAGCAGTCTATTGTGTTTCAGCTCCAGAGGCCACACGTTCAGCCGCTCGCTGGGATCGTGGTGTCAACGCAGCGATGGAAGCTTCTTATTACTGCGACCGTATCAGCATCTTTCATTCATAACTCACCAACGACAACGACAGGCTGATCCAGATTTAATACGTTTCACATTGCTTCCCAGTCACAAGGAGTCAAGGTTATGAGTTGTCACTTCCCACACAGTAGTGATGTATGCACAAAGCCCTCAATCAAGAGTTAATTTCACTTTTTAGGCCAAACATTGTTCCCGCAACGCTTCGACCGTCCCTGTCCAACCAACCATGTGTCTCGCAGGAGAGAGGAGGAGGGAGGCGACGATGCGCTCGGCTCACTGGAACAAAGATAATGCCTTCTCATCAGTTTTATCTGGGCCTGGCCGTGGCACCTGTCATCTGTTTCCAGGAGCCGTGGCGTTTTTATCTGCCTGCCTGTAGAGGTGGGACAAACCCCCGAGATTAGCAGCGAGGAGGATTCTTAGTCACACTGGTCTGAGGTGTGGTGTGTATCGACCGTGTTCGTTCTCTGATTATGACGTCAAGGCTGCCATTGTTCTTTTCCTCAAATAGTGACCGGGCCCTTTATTTACCCCCAAATACCCAACCGGCCCTTATTGGAGGCAGGTTTTCATTGGAGAGAGGCCTTTAGTTCTCATTCTCTCTGTTTTACAAGTCTGTTAGCTTATATTTTAATATGAAGCCTCCTCATTTTCTGTTTTCCTGTGTTACAAGCTCATCATTTAGGGGTTTTCATCTTCATCTTCCTCTTGTGCTGCTCGGCACTTGCTCTCCTCGCTGCACTGTCGGAGCTGGGTCGCACACAGTTTCCACGTAAACTCTGTCTCTGCTCCATTCTGTCTCTGTTGTGCATGCCGGATCAATTTGCTCCCATTCAAGTCAATTGGAGCATTTCCACAGGGTGTGCTGAACGGTCCGGAGATGGAGCAGAGACCTGCCGCCCGGCGTGCAAGGCTATCCCTCTCAGAAGCAGAGGATGAGGTCATCCTCAGCCTCGTCAGTCCACAAACTTTGAAAGACTTTCTGATCATATCCTGGTCCAGTTTTTTGGCTGACCTTTATGTGTCCATAACAATGGGCCATTATCAGAGATCCGGTTCTTCATCGAATACCGATCACATTGTCATCAAAAATAGCCACATGGCCGTTCTCGGCTTCCGTATGCTAGAGACACTAAATGATCAATATGGCATCTCACTCTCACTCTTTAATTATGCACCTATCGATACTAGAAACTGTCTCTACATGATGAGGCTGATATTATTCTATATTTTCATATTGTCAAGGAAACTGATGAAAAGACTTAAAAACAAACCAAATTTTTGTCTGTGCAGCTGAAGCCTTACACAGCTCATTTCTCAGTGTCGTCGTCTGCAGCTGTTCAAAACACATCAGTGCGCTGCGGCGTTGCACCGGCTGACATGTTCCCTCATTATAATAAACACGGGCGCCGTTGGTTTATTTTGAGTCAACACCGTCTGGCTGCCGAAAGTACTCACCAAGGCACCGAATGTGATTAATCCATGGCTAAATATAGTCCCCATCAGAGCCTGCTATTAACTCCCATTTGAGTAAAGTTTGTAAAAAAAAAACAAAAAAACTACAGCACCCAGCTTTTTATTTTTAAGGACATGACTTAGCCTTTTTAAAAAGATTAAAATATTTGTGACCCACTTTTGTGCCGCAGCTAAAGGTAGATAAGTCACACACAACAACACGCCATGTTTCAGACTTCAACTGGATTTTCTTAACAATAACATCCTTATTCTTTAAATATTATATTCTGCTGTACAGGAAACAAACACAATAATTTATACATACAATCAATTAAATCAGTGTTTTTTAAAAGTCTTTTCCGTTTGTTAAACTGGACAAATGCAGTGCTGTGATATCTGCAGTGTTTTTCCAATGGGTAACAGACAAATCAATCAACTGATTAAGCAAAATATATCCAGATTGATCCACTCCTCGTATAGATCATCTATACTGTACTAGGTCAGGACTGTCTCTGTATGTTCAGCTTTACTCTCTGCCTTTGTCTTGCTCTATCATGTCTAAAGCCAGACAACAGAGGAAGCATCATTTGCTGCAGCTGTTGCATGTGAACACACACATACACACACATACATATATTTATATATATATATATACACATATACATTTATATTCAGCTCGTCTCTCCGTGTGTTTGTGTGTATGCTTTGTTGCATTGTTGCATTGTCCTCAATCTCAACTGATCACAGTCAAACGTTCAGCCTGTGAAACGAACGCACAATGCAGCTGAAATTAGCACAAAAACCAGTCCACCATCTCTCTCACACACACACACACACACACACAGCTCACTCTCTGTCTCTCAATAGATAAATAAATGAAGGCTGCAGCAGTGATCTTTTGCCGTTGGGTGCAGTTTATTAAACCGTGTTTTTGTGCCGTGTGACCTGAGCGATCTCCCGGTGATTTCTTTGAATACTATAGAATAAGAAGAGCACAGAGAAAACAAAGTTGCTTGGAGCCGTGTTTTGGATTCCTTTCATTCAGGTGGGCTAATTAGATGTCCCCGAGGTTTAAGAAAGAGTGTTGGAGCAGAATAAGGTTGGACAGACGGAGGCATTGTTGATGTATTGGGTTGATGGTCTTGTCAGTTTGGCCTCAATCTGTATTTAAAGCTGCAGTAATTGATTTCTTTGTGCTTGTGAGGGGAAAAGAGGTCCAAAACAAGCAGGAAAATGCACAGCCCTGACATCTCATTACCTTACTGTTAATGCTCCTATGGCTAAAGTAGAAGCCTGCTTATGTATTCAGCAGGCACAGTGCAGCATTAGCATTCATCTGAAGCCCTGTCGGTGTCCAGTATTCCTCTCCTCGCTGTGTTGGTCTCTTCGGCTGCTGGTTGTTCAACTTTTCGCTGACTTTTGTCTGTCTGCTTTTTGTTATTGGCTGTGTAGCGTGGGATACCTCTATCAGTGAAGCTGAAGTGAGATGAAAGTAGCTGCGGAAAAAATTGACCCTGATTGATTCCAACAGAATTTGTGGGACCTCGAAAGACAGTGAAACTCCACCTCAGCATCCGTTTCTCGCCTCTGTCTTCCTACATCTTCCTCTACAATCCACAAAAGACCAGGAACAACGTATCAGAGTTCCCCTCACTTTGATGGCGCTATTTAGTTTTGGTTGTACAGGCGGCGGCTTCAGTGCTTCAGCTCCGTGTGATTAGTGACATTTCTGGGAGTTGGTGGAGACCAAAAACAGAGCTACAAGAGAGTGAATATTAGACTTTAATTCATCAGGTGATGTGAAACGTATAACCACAGATCATCAGTGTTGTCTGAATGATTTAAATAGGCGACATCTGTGCTCGCCAACTATTTTATGTGAATGTTGTGTTTTTGGATCTTTTGCTGCACCACAAGTGGCCGAGAAACGAGAAAATAACCACCCACTGCAGTTACTCGTAATGACTTTAAGATGCACACGTAGCTCGCTGAGAGATGTCGCATTCACTATTCATATGCATGAACTTCACCTGTAGCCGAGACGCAACAAAATGAACAGATTGAGGCTTTTTTTTTTTTTTTCCCTAATTCTTCCAGTCCTCTGTGAAGCAGCACATGGCCAACTGCAGCATGCTGGGAGGACTGTGGGGGAAACATAAAAGATCGATGAGCAGACCAAAGAGATTACAGGCTAACTGTGTGTGTGTGTGTGTGTGGGGGGGAGACAGGCCTGTGTGATGGGAATCAGATACCGACAAAGAATGAGAAACTGAGGAAAAAAGTGAGATGTGTCAGCCCAAGTCTCCACAGGGTCTCTCTCTCTCTGTTTCTTGTTTCCCCTCTTCCTTCTTCCTTCTCCTCCATCCCATTGCAGTATACCCTGTTGGCGTGCGATGTGGACCTCCTGAGAGCGTCACACTTTCTCTTCAAAAAGCGAGAAAGTCGTCTTCCCCCTGCTCGGCTCTGATATCTGCTGAGGCAGGAGGAATGGTGGGAAGGGATGAGAGCAGGGAGAAGAGAGAGGAGAAATTACTTTCTAGTTATTCTCAGTTGGTGTTATCTGAAACACTTCAGGGTAATGAGAGCATATAGTGTGTGTGTGTGAGTGTGTGTGGAAAGGCATTAAAAAAAGAGGAGGGTGGTTCTCAGCTTGAGAAAGGGCCGTTTAAAGGTTTTAAATTTTAAGGTTTCAGATCGGTGTGAGAGTTTAAAGTCGTGGCTCCGGTGCTGACGGTTTGGTTCCTTAAGTCATTAGACAAGAGTCGTTGAAATTCTTCATGCATCCTTAAGTCAGAATGAGATGCACTTAAACACGTTTTGCTGTTTAACGTGTGGCGTATTTGATTCTCACAGTGTGAGACGGCTCTGTTTTCCAGCATCACTGTACCAGAAGAGCAACAGTTTCATCACATTTCCTCTCAGGGCCTCTGTATTTGACATCCTGGATGCTGCAGGTGTTAAATGATCCATCAAATGTGGCGATGCATGACATTTAGGCAACGGCGTATCATCTATATATGACATGATTTCAGTGTAAATGTTTATGGGAAAAAAAAAACATGTGTAATTGCAAGAATGAGCGTCTCCAGCCATGCTAACAGCTGTGTGAGCCTGTAGCTGAGGCCCAGTGGTGCCTTGAGGTAAATGCTAATTTCAGCATGTCGACATGCTCACTGTGACAAAACATGCTGTTGTTTAGCAGGTATAATCACGTTAGCCTTAACTTGTTAGCCTCTGTTAATTAGCAAATGCTAAGTACTGCTGAGGCTCATTAGCTTCGCATGTTGTAGGTCATGGCTTGAAATCAATTAAAAATTCTGACCTGAAATTGGTTTTAGTGGAAAACCTGGTCACCACCATTATGTTTATTTGCTCAAATTGTAAATACGAAGCTCATGGTGTTGCATGAGCAGAAATCAGAGAAGTCAAAATATCAATGCACCATGAACGCTCCATAGAGTAACGAGATAATTCAGTCAGAGACCGACGCTAGTCCCTAAATCCAGACCGAGAACAGGTTTCACTCTCATAGACAGCGGTCAGCGACGATGCTGAGAACCTGGATGTCAAAGCTGCACAGTTCCACAAGACCTGTGCAACAACTGAGCCAGCAGGAAAACCCAGGTCACAGCCTTTTATCTTTTATCCAGGAGCTGGTCTCACTCACCACTCACCTGCCTGGAATCAATATTGCATCTGTAGAACTTGGCATCTACAAAGCAGATGTACTGCCAAGCAGCAGACCAGCTGTGAACTCCGCTCTGCTTGACAGTGTGTCTCTGTAAAAGGTCTTAAATCATACAAAAGGCTCACATGGCCTTGGATTCATGCATGGTATACACTGCATGCTGTATGCTTTTTATCCCCCCTGCCCGCTTAGTTTCAAGGTAGAGCTATTAAACCAAAGCTACAGCCTCAACAGTGAAATGTCTAAATGTGATCTATAAGGACCTTTACAGCCAGTGAGCTCTCGCTTGACAGGCCGTTACATTAATTTCAACCATCTAAAGACAATTTCTAGAAACGTACTTCATCGATCTCGCCTCTGCAGCCTGTTTAAATTCATCGTTGCACTACACATGTAGCAGCGCAGCTCCTGTTGGCTCAATCTGTGGGATTATTCCTCCAGCGTGAAGCAGCGCAGTCAGCGCAGTGGACTGGTAAAAAATAATTTGAAGAATAGCTCTCGTTAAACGCTGCCCCTCAGCCACAAGGCCGGTGAGAAATTTTGTCCTCTTACTCTTTGAAAGGTTCTTTGAAAAAAAAACCCACAGAGGAGTAAAAGCCATATTTCAGCCAGCTGGTGAGCGATGAGCTGGCAGCTTGGTGTCCCATGTAAAACAAACGCCTTGCTGAGCACAGAGACCCCCAAAAAAACCGAGGGCCGCATATTTAGAGAGGCCTGGCACGGGTTCAATCAAGATAATAACGCCATTGTCCTCTTTCAATTTGTAGCTTGGCTGTACTACTACCTCTAATATGCTTAAAGCTGCACTAAAACTGAACAGTTTTTATCACACCAGTGGAGAACACACTGTACCATCAGCACTAATTTAGACGCCAGGCCCACCTTCAGGTAAAGTCAAAACTTTGCACTGAAGCATTAAGAGTGTATTCACAACAGAAGCCAGAGATTCTTTTACCCTCTTATTCTTTTGTTGTGAGGCTCAAAACCCCAAATTCGAATACTACCTGTATTTTTATTTCACCATTTCAAAAGCCAGTATTGTACTATAGAGCCAGCGCTT
The DNA here is from genome assembly GCA_900303245.1 of Selene dorsalis. Classification (NCBI taxonomy): domain Eukaryota; kingdom Metazoa; phylum Chordata; class Actinopteri; order Carangiformes; family Carangidae; genus Selene; species Selene dorsalis. The sequence continues at coordinate 8,031 of OMNW01028355.1, forward strand.
TGGACCCACAGGGCCTCCTGTTGACGATTTCACTGAACACAAGACAGCCTGGATCCCTTTAAAATAAGTCCAAGCTTTCATGTCGGCAGTGGGTACGACGCTGTTATTTCCTCCCTGAAATGGCACCGAGAGAGCGAGGAAGAATCTTCTCACAGTCATTCTCAGTGTGGAGCTGGAGGTTGTTGCTTTTCTTTTCATGTGGCTGTGAAGGACTCAGGTCAAGAAGAAGAAGAAGAAGGAGAACGGCGTTAAAGCATCAGTACGCTTCAAAGGAAGCGTGTGTGTGTTGGGTCGTCAAACAGTTTGAAGCCTCCTGATGTCAGGTTCGGGCTGACCTGTGTCTAGACGATTGTGGCGACTTTCTGAAAGCGCCAATCCGACACGTTTGCCCCCCCTCACGCTGTGATAGGTCAAATGTGCGTGACGATGTATTTTGTGTTAAAGACAGTTTTCCATGAAACGTACATCCTTGTCCCCTGCTGAGTTATTACTGCGCTGCCTTCATTTGATCTGGAAGAAGTTTACTCAGTGTCTCCGATGATGAAAGTCGGCATTCATCGCAAGACAAGAAGTCTTAAAGGGGACATATTATGGAAATATCGCTTTTTGCCTTCCGGCCCCTAAAATGTGAGAATTGACAAAAAAAAGCTATAATTTGCTCCTTAGATTGAAATCCATGTGGTTTTATGCGCTGTTCCCTCAGTTGTCAGACGATGATGTCATTAGTTTTCGAATTTGCATAATACAACCCCTACCTGTGAGTATTGGTACTGGTAGAAGGGGGGGGGCAGAGCTAGCAGTGGTTCATTTGCATTTAAAGGGAAACCAGCCATTCTGAACAGGGCTGTGATGTTTGATCCTTGGGGTTATTTTGACCGAAGCCTGTCACAGACATGTCTTTAAGACACCTGGGAACTATTTTAATTTGTGGAAAAGGGGTGTAATATGTCTCCTTTAAGATGGCCACTGAACAGCACTGAGTGACTCGGTATCGGAAAGTAACGGGTTATGTCCGACTGGGCAGGGGTTAATTAGTTAGCATGCTAACTTCAGTGAGAAAATGTACTCACCAGTGAAATCATAGTGAGTAAAGGCCTGAAGTTTGATGCTTAACTCTCAAGGTTTATTCTAGATTGATAAGTAAACATCTGTTAATGCTAATGTTAGCTATGTAGCAAGTGCAGAACTTACAAATAGCTCCTTTAACATGAATTCTGTCATTCTGTCAACACGCCTGGCAACTTGTGAACATTTACATCAACATAAAATACTGTTTCTCTCATGTGCTGTATGTTAGGTCCCATTGGATCAACATTCACATCACGCTGTCTTCGCTGTATCTCTGTCTTTGATTGTGCAGACGGCACTTGGCAGCGCAGCCACGCCTCACGCTGAATGCTGCTGCTGTGGTGGGAGTTTTCGTCATGACAACATGTTTACAACCATGACATGCATAAAACAGTATGCTGTCAGTGAACTACTCATGCTGTCATCTTATCAGAACGTGCAGCTTTAGCGCCATCGGCTCTTTACTGTCGTGATTTGGAGGAGAACTTCAGTATAGGCTCGTATCTTTTTTATTTCCTCGACTTAAATTATTTGTTCCTTTTTTTTTATTGGTAACTCCTCTTCTATTATTCCTAAATATAAAATATTTCAATCCCTGCAACTGATCTGAGCCAGCTATCCACAGATATCCCTCTGTCTCTGTCTCTCTGCTGTGGTCTGGTCAGGTTAAATTGGCATTTGCTTGGCTTAGAGACATCATCAGCAGATGTAGATCAAATTTACTTTGCAGGCATCTGGCTCAGCCTTTTAATGAATCAGGGCTGCAAAACCAAACACAGCACTCAAAAAAAAAAAAAAAAAGCACTGCACTGCTTCTTATTGTCATTATCTAAAGAGAGGCCCGTAGTTTGCTGATTGCTCTGAGTCCCAGCTGCCAGATGTACAGTAAAAAGCATCCACGGCTTTAAGTTGATGCACAAATGTCATTACATAAGTCAGAGAGCAGCAAAACAATCATTCGAGAATCAGTAGTGATTACTGCGGCCTCTGGCTCACGCAGATAATCTAACCTCTACTTAGAAATCAAGGAAATAACCTGCGGTGATGCGTTCAGGTGCAGGATTATGGGAATTGTAAGAGCATGACGGCATATCCGCGGAAAGCATTTCTTTTCCCTGTAATTGTAATCAAACATTTAATTTGTATTGTGTCTAACTGGTGTTTGAACACAACATAATGTTCCTTCAGTTTTGCAGTATTTAAGTCACTAGGTTCGTAAACATGGAGAAAAATCTTGGCAAGAAAGGCCCCAAAGATCCTTGGGAATAATCTGCAGTTGATCTTCAGGCTGAAAACGTAGCGTTTTACATGGCGTCTTGGCGAGAGCGTGTAATCGCACAGAGACCGCCGAGGCCCCTTCCATCTACTTTTTGGCAGCTCTGAAAATCCAGTCAAGGTGTTTCAGGCAGCTTTTTTTTAACCCAATCAACAAAACATGAAAATGGTGGTGAGTAAGTCCCCGCGGACGACGTCACTGTATGACGCAGGCGGTTCTCTCCATCTTTGATATGACAGCGGTGAAGAGAGGGCAGTCGCCATAAATCAGGCAGAAGTGGTCCAGACTCTCATCTCCTGTCGTCTCATCTGCTCACACTCCTGCAAATTTGCTATGCTGCTCACCCACACACACACACACACACACATACACACCACACACACACATGCGAAAAAAACACACACTTTTTTCTGTAGGTTCAACTAATGACAGACAGAAGAGCTGAAACTGAAAAACCTTTCTTCCTGCGTCTGTTTTTGTGGCTCTCCACTCACTGCACTGACATTTTCTGAGATCGAGGCGGTGATAGAAACACGTGCACACACACACACACACACACATGCACACACACACACGAGCTGCATGTCATAGACAGATTAGTTGTACCGCTCCCCCTCCTCTATCCTCACACAGGAGCTTCTTCCACCCCTCCATCCTTTCAGTGATTAAATCACACTCAGAAGAGTAGATGTAGGTTTTGTTTTTTGTTTTTTTTGCAAAACACCTGAGAATGAACATGACACAGTAAAAAAAAACATCACACGTTTTGTTTCTGATTGTTCTCGGTTTTAAAAATGTGCTTCTTATCGAGCAGCGTGGTGCTGCTGCTGTCTGCTGGGAGATTACTGACCACAGGACAAACTGCCTGAGCTGACTAACATCCATGTGACCACAGAGCAACACAACACTGCTGCATTTACTGCGTGGCCAAAGTTTAAAGAAAAAAAGAAATAAAACTGGAATGGGAACTACTCTTTAAGCAGCGACGTCGTCCTTTTGCTCGTCTATCAAAACCTAAATGCAGCTCCGGAAAGCCACATTTCAGCAAGTCGGTCACGCTGCCTTTGTGAGGGATTTAAGCTTCCACTACACTCAGTCTGTCCAGCACAGGGTTGTGTTGTCTGTACTGTAATTCAAATACACACATCTCTCTCTCTCTCTCTCTCTCTGTCTCTCTGAAAACCCAGCGTACACACACACACACACACACACACATACACACACACACATTCACAAACATAATCAGATCAGCATGTTTTGCTCAGAGCCGGTGGGTGACTGAGGAGGGAGGGAGGGAGAGAGGGAGGGGTAGATGGATGGAAGGATGAATGATAAACTCTCTCCACTTATTTAATCCTCTGTTCCCACCCGTCCCCCTCGGCGTCCTCTCTCTCTCTCTCTCTCTCTCTCTCTCTCTCTCTCTCGGGCAGCGGCAGAGCGGGACGGGAGAGAGTCGGTTATGAAACCTCGAAGAAAAAAGTGAAGTGATGTGAGATGAATGGAAGCGGGAGTTTAAAAAAAAAAAAAGA
>OMNW01028356.1:0-11833 GCA_900303245.1 Selene dorsalis
TTGTCTTCCGTGGACGTCCAGGCCTTTTTGAGTTCCCAAGCTCACCAGTGCACTCTTTTTTTCTCAGAATGTACCAAACTGTTGATTTGGCCACTCCTAATATTTCTGCTATCTCTCTGATGGATTTCTTCTTTTTTTTCAGCCACAGGATGGTCTGTTTCACCTCCATTGAGAGCTCCTTTGACCGCATGTTGTGTGTTCACAGCAACAGCCTCCAAATGCAAACGCCACACCTGGAATCAACTCCAGACCTTTTAACTGCTTAATTGATGACAGGTTAACAAGGGAAGAGCCCATGGAGCCTTGTTTTATTTTTTTTTGCAGCCTTGAGTCAATTGTCCAATTACTTTTGGTCCCTTGAAAAAGAGGCGGCTACGTATTAAATAGCTGTAATTCCTAAATCCTTGCTCCAATTTGGATGTGAATACTCTCAAATTATAGCTGAGAGTCTGCACTTTAAGCCCATATTGATTATATAATTGTATGCTGAATATGTTTTCGTAAACAGCTAAAGTAACAAAACTTGTGTCACTGTCCAAATACTTCTGGGCCTAACTTTATTCCTCCGGGCAGTGACTGGTCCTTCTACAAACACATAGTTGATCTAATGATAACAAAAAATCAAGGGATTTTAATATGTGGCGGAGATTGTAACATCCAATTAAAACCAAACATTGACTCATCAAACGGGATATTTGATGCAAAAACATTAGCAGGAGATTAAATACTTGGATGTGTGAAGTGGGGATTGTGGACGTGTGGAGAGGTGAGTCGGGAGTACTCACACTACTCATCCGCTCATGGTGTCTACTCGTGCATCAATTACGTTTTTATGCTTAAGGGAGATCTTTTTAGGGTGAGTAACTGTGAAATAGGACCCAGTGCTATTTCAGATCATGGTCCAGTCTATATGTCAGTCCATCTGAATAATAAGGCAAGGCAAGGCAAGGCAATTTTATTTGTATAGGGATGTGGATGTGGTGGAGCGATGTACATGGAGGCCATTCTGGATGGCTAGGATCATCCACTTCATGGCACCTTGATGGACTATGACCCCCCCACCTTTAATTAAGACCACATACAATTGGAATTGGGATGCTGAGTCCATTAAATATTTGGGTGTCTCACTACCTAGGGACTTTTCGAGACTGTATGACATTAACTATGGTCCATTAAATTCAAAGATAAATTCTGACATACATTGATGGAATGTTATTCCTTTTTTAAGTGTAAGCTCCTGCATAGAATTAGGATGAATATTCTTCCACAGACGTACTTTTTTCAGTGTCTACCAGTCAAAATACCATCTAACCAATTTTTAGAATGGCACGGATTAAAATAGTGAGGTATTGGTAGCAAGGGAGAAGGACCAGAATTAAATTTAAGACACTACAATTAAGAAAAGAAGGGGGCATCGGGTAGCTCAGTGGGTAGAGCAGGCGCCCTTCGCTGCATGTCATTCCCCCTCTCTCTGGCTCCCCGTTTCCTGTCTCTCTCAACTGTACTATCGAATAAAGGCAAAAACCCCCAAAAAATAAAAAAAAATAAAGAAAAGAAAGAGGTGGAATGGTCCTTCTCTGTTTACAGGAATATTCCATGCAGCCCAACTGAGACCTGTAGTCTGCTTGTGTTCACCAACATACACTGCAGCATGGAAGCAAATAGAAGACATGATGATAAAGGGAATCCCAATAACAGCCCTACTAGGTGACAACTAATTACAAGAGGAACAGGAAATTCCAGAAGACTCTGTAACGGGCAGTTTTTTGAAGTCTTGGCAGTAAATAGTCAAAATTAGTAGATAAAGAGACGCATCTAAAATTATGAGGTGGTGTGCCTATGATTCAGACTTTGCACCAGATAGAACTGATAGCAGATTTAAGATATGGATCTCGAAAGGTTTAAATACCTATTATTCATTTGTCCACAAGGGGAGTTTTGAAGCCCTACAGAAGGATCATGGACTTGGATGAGAAGATTTCTTCAGGTACCTGCAAGTGAGACTCTTAAAGAGATGTTGGCAAAAAGAGAGTCAGGGCTCATGGATGGATTTTTATCATTAACCAAGCCCAGATCATGCAACAAAATTATTGTCAAATTATATAACGCCATACAATTATCTAAACAAGAGAATACAGTATACATAAAGAAGAAATAGGAAAAGGAGGGAAAGGTAATGATCACATGGGAAAGCTGGGAGAAAGTATGCCAGCTACAGTGGTTCTCAGTTGGGTCAAACACATAGCGGGAATTCTGCTGGAAAAATATTCCAAGATTTTTTGCCACACCCATTCAGAAATGACATCAAGGCAGCGGGGGCGCTTGTTGGAGACTTTGTGGGTCAGATGAGAGCCAACCACTTCCATATTTTTTGGGACTGCCAGGCAATAAGACCATATTGGGAAGAGATCCATAAACATGTAAAAAATATATTTAATGTGAATATTCCATTTAATTGTGAACTATGAATTTGGGCAATTTATTATTTGAAACATGGAACATCAAAGGCAAAAATCTGCTGGCAATACTTTTGGCAGCTGGTAAGAAATCCATCACGAGGAAATGGTTAAAAGTAGAACCACCCACCATGGATGAATGGACTGGAGATTTATGTTATGGAGAAGATATGTTTTTCCCTCAAAGCGGAAAAAGAAAAAAATCACAAGATCGGGACCAAATGGACAGAGTATGTAAAACCAATCAGATCTGATCAGATACTTGTGCTTTGTGTGAACCTGCCCTCTTTTTAATGTGATGTTTTTATTGTTTGAGATGGGGTGCTCCCCGGTTCTGTTTTGTTTTGTTAATGTTCCCAACTGGAATAATTAGAGGTCCAAGAACTACTAACTGAACTAGCAGTAGTAGGGAGCCCTCACACTTGACATACTGTACAGGCAATGTGCTTCACATTATTTGTGACATAAGGAGCAAGCTCTTTCATTCATTTTATCTGTGGACTCCACACCATTCCCACCTTCTGGAAAAGACCAGTAATTATACAGATCCCTAAAAGCTGAACAGTGACTTTCAGCCTGTTGCACTAATCATCCATCATAATGACATGTTTTGAGAGGATACTGGTGGCATTGATGTGTTAGACACATTTGCTTATAAGCAGGGACGTGGCACAGATGATGCTATGCACAGTCTTCATCCAGACTTCCTCCAGACTAACGGTGAGCGTGTTATATCATTACGTAATTTTCTGTTGTGCCTGTAATACTCTGTTGTGTTAGACTCTCTCAATCTTTTGTCTAGTTTTCTGTTAACTTTATCACTTTAAGGACGACTGCCCACTATGCTTAGTATATTACACAAGTCTGTCACTTAGGTCTATCACAGGACTTTATCTGTACCCCTCCATTCGACGTACTTGTCCCAGAACTGCTAACTTACCTTGCATACTAGCTATGGCCTCTCTCTCTCCCTCCACTTCTCCCCCCATTTTTCCCTCTCTCTCCTGCTGTGTGTGCCTGATGTTTAGTTATTACATGTACCATTATCATTTAAGGAGGCAGAGGAATAAGTGTAGTCTGTTTGCAGTCCTGGAGGCGAGGCTTAGTGAGCTAGAGCAGTGATTCCCAACCAGGGATACGTGTACCCCTAGGGGTACACAAGCACATTGCAGGGGGTACGTGGAAACATTTATTCATTTACTTTCAAGATGACAAGTAAATATTTCGTAAGCCCATTACTAAAATGGTCAATGCGCACCACAACTAGTTCCCCCCAGACGACAACAACCTGTGGCACTACTCTGTAAGGTTGTCAAAAATATCAATGTTGAAACAGTGTATCTGATTTCCAAAAGTATCAATACTAAACAGCGCGCCCCCACAGCACCCATTGCACACGCACTCGACAAGCAGTGCAGAGCAGGCAGCATCTGGAGCATTTGAACCTGAATAACAGAGCTACACAGAGCTAAGACGCACAATGCGTTTATAAAAACGGCAATACTCCTCTCGTCTCCTCTCTTCTGTGAGGGCACGTGTGTGTGTTGTGAGAGAGGAGGGAGGGGAGAGGAGGAAGGGGGGAGCAATGAAATGAAATGAGGGCAATACATTAGACCCTGAAATTGCACAACTCAGAGTTACCTTTTTTTATGTAAAAAAAACAAACAAACAAAAAAAAACGCATGTTATAGGTCCTTTTGATTAAAAAAAGAAAAGAAAACTGTAAGTGAAGCACTGCTGCTGTATCGAATATGGTATTAAGTACAGAATATATTCCTGGGCATCGGTATTGAGTTTGAAATTTTAGTATTGTGACAATCTTACAACTCTGTGAAGACACATTGACCACGGAAAACACCCAAATAGAATAGAATACATGTAAATTAAAGACAAAAATTAAAATGATTTTAATTTCATAATCAGTTGTGGTACATTTTATATGACCACAACTGATATATGAGAATCATCAATACGTATGAGTGAGGGGGTACTCATGGCATGGCAAAAAGGCTTAGGGGGTACACAAGACAAAAAAGGTTGGGAACCTTGAACCTTGGTTGAGTCCCGGCTCTGCACTATGGAGGCTGGTCCTTTAACTCAGGTTACTTCACAGCCCCCCTTAGCTGGCGCAGAGCCACCTATTTCCAACAGATTTTCCCCACTCAGCGACACACCTGCTGAGACCCAAACTCGGGATGTTGGCTCTGTTGCTCTCAGCGGCACCGCCGCTGGGAAGCCGACATTAGTCATTGGTGACTCTGTCCTCCGGAACGTGAAGGTAGCGGCTCCAGCGAGCATAGTTAGGTGCATCCCAGGGGCCAGAGCGGGCGACGTTGAGGCAAATCTGAAGCTGCTGACAAAAAGTAAACATAAATACAGTAAGATTGTAATCCATGTCAGCGCTAATGACATTAACATTGACGTTTCACTAAAGTTAATGTGGAATTGGTGTGTAACTATGCAAAACAATGTTGGACTCCTTAGTTTCCTCTGGTCTGCTGCCCAGTTTGTCTAGTGATGACATGTGTAGCCACATGTGATCATTCCATTGCTGGATGTCTTGGTGGTGCTTAGCAAACAACGTGCATATAGACAATTGGAAAACTTTCTGGGGAAAGTCTGGTCTGATTAGCAGGGATGGCGTCCATCCTACTTTGGATGGTGCATCTCTATCTAGAAACATAACACATTCTGTTAGTCATCCTAAACCCTGACAACTACCCAGAGTTCAGACCAGCAGGCAGAGCCGCAGTCTTACACGCCCCTCTGCAGGTTCCTTTTTGCTGTCACCCACCCAACCCTCCTTTTACCCTATAGAAACTGTGTCTGCCTCGAGGCTGTATAAGCCTAAACCCAAAACTGGAGGAATCATTTATAGCAACCTAGTTAGAATCAAAACCACTGCTTCAGTAAACCAAACAAATAAAACTGTTACATGTGGTTAGCTAAATATTCTGTCTCTCCATTCCAAGTCTCTGCCAGTAAATGATTGATCACCAAACCCTCACTGAAACTTGGTTGCAGCAAGATGAATATGTTAGTTTAAATGAATCTACCCCTCCTAGCTACATTAACTACCATGTGCCTCGTAACAGTGGTAGAGGAGGAGGAGTGGCTGCAGTCAGTCAGTCAAACCTGCTTATTAACCCTCGACGTAATGTTTAATATAATTCATTTGAAAGTCTCACCCTCAGCTTCTCACACCCAGACTGGAAAGCAGAAAAAACATTGTTTCTTGCTGTGGTGTATCGTCCTCCTGCATCTTACTCTGAGTTCTTAGAAGAATTCCCTGACTTTCTGTCAAATTTGGCAATGAATTCAAGACAAAGTCATTATAGTGGGTGACTTTAACATTCACGTGGACACACAACACTATGCCAGGCTGATTAAGAAGCACAGTGCTGTTGAGCCATGCATCCCTCCGATTCTCAGCAGTAATGATTTCCTAACTTTCTTTACTGAAAAGATTGTAAATATTAGAACAAGGATTAGCAATAGCGGACCACAGATTACAGTCCCTATAGAAGCACCACCCACACTTGGTGAATGTTTGGACAGCTTCTCCCCCATTGACCTGTGAGACTTAACTTCTGCGATTACCTCTTCCAGGTCTGCTTGACCCAGTCCCAACAAGACTGCTCAAGGATGTCTTCCCCTTAGTTAACGCTGCTATACTGAACCAGATCAACCTTTCCTTGGTCATAGGTTATGTGCCACAGGCCTTTAAGGTGGCTGTCATTAATCCTTTACCTAAAAAACCTTCTCTTGACCCAGATGTATTAGCCAACTACAGACCTATATCCAACCTTCCCTACATCTCTAAGATCCTTGAGAAGGTTGTCCTTGAGCACCTACATGAACAACAATCTTCTTATAGCTCCCGACAGAGATCTTGTCTCTGTACTTGTACTTCTGGACCTCAGTGCTGCATTTGATACCATCGATCAAAGCATTTTGCTGCAGAGACTAGACTATGGAATTGGGATGAAAGAATCTGCTCTAAAATGGTTTGAGTCATACCTACCTGACAGGTTTCAATTCGTTAATGTTAATAATGACCATTCAGAGTACAGTAATGTTACGTATGGTGTACCACAGGGTTCAGTTTTAGGGACAGTGCTCTTCACTCTATACATGCTTCCATTAAGGCATATAATCTGGAACAGGGCTGGACGGGGACAAAAAATCGGCCCGGGCATTTTGAGCCAAGACCGGCCCACCAGGTATTGATGGAAAGACAATGAAGCCTATTAATGAAAACGAACTTTTTTGTGACAATGCTTGTACACTGCCTTATTGGTGTATATGTAGTTGTCTAATTAAAAACTTAAACCTACACCATCCTCCCAGTCCCCTTATTCTATACAGTACTTGGCGGAAACCTAAAGCCTGCTTGGTCTAGTAAACCTCCTCAACAATGTACAACGTATGATGGGATCCTGAAATTAGGACATGATCATTGAAAATTATTAAAATGAATAACTCACATATTTAGTGATATTTTCATAGAGTATTCACCACATCAGTATGTTTACTGATGTGCAGCAACACAGAATATTTCCTCAAACATGGCAATCTTTAAAAAATGAAAGCAGACAGAGAGAGAGAAAGGTGAGAAAGAATATTACTTGATGGACTTATATGATTACAGTACTGGTATCTTTACACTAGAAAAATGTGGGAAAATAGTTGTGTCATATATTCTATACATTACTTACTTAGAGGAACCTCTTGAACAAACAATGAACAATGTATGATGGGATCCTGAAAAATAGGACAGAGAGGAACACAGATGAGATGAATAATAAAATTTATAAATGACAGACTGCGATTGAGTGATATTTTCACAAACTATGTACTCACCACATCAATAAACAGACACCACGGAAACCATGGCAGGCTTCCAAAAACAAGTGACAGCATCCTATAAGAGACAGTGAGAGGTTAAGTCTGGAAGAAAACAGCAGTTTGTATATACAATACCTAATTCTTATATTTATTCCACCTAGTGTCTTATAAGCATTAAGACCCATTCAGATGCAGTAATTCTAATTGATTCTAATACAAGCATTTTCTGAGCACTTTATTTGCACTCAAGTTAGATGCAAAGCTTTTTCTTTGTACTGTACTTTCTGCAATGACAATAAAGTTTATTCTAATCTTATCTGATACATTATAATGAGTAATAATAAATAATTATAATTTTATTTACTTTATCAGGCTACAAAAGCAGCTTTCTCAACAGCTCACTCTTCTCAGCTACCCTGTCAATGACCATGTCGGAGTCCAATGACATGAGAATATCCTTTTCAGTGGCCATCAGGATAAACATCTCCAGCTTGTTTGCGGACAGGCTGCTTTAGAGTCTGCTTTTAATGAACTTGAGTGTTGAGAATGTTCTTTCACAGGCTAGAGGGAGAGGGTCAGCAGGTACTTGTATGCAAGCCCAAGGAGACGATAGGCATCTGATAGCATGTTGAACCGCCTGAGTATTTGATAGCAGCACAGTGGGCAATTTTTACAAGAATCACAGCTTTTGGTCACAATTTCAGTTTCTTTTTCCCATTCTACAGATCCATCCTCTGCTGTTCTAGTCTTGTACTCGTCCACATGTGATGCGTTAAGCCTGTCCCACTGTGCAGCAAAACCTTTCAGTTCTGACTGAAGGTAATTTACTGTAGCCCTGCTGTCAAATTTGAGGAGACATTTTCCTTAGAGCACACTCTAAGAAAAATCTGTGCTGTTAACACAGTTTCATGTTTCAAGAGACACTCTTTAAAGCCTCACGCATGAGCTGGCTTTTCTTTTTCACGCTTTTCGATGGCTATGTCTTTTCTCTTCTTGGGTTTGTTTCTCCCACAGATTGACCCTCTGATAGGATCCCTTGATGAACACAGCTATGTCATTAAGTAGACTGAAGAGTGATCCACTTTCAATGACAGTTTGTGCTGTGTTAGCAAGCACAAGATTAAGTACATGTGCATAGCACCACACATGCATATGAGTTGGAGACTGAGAGGTCATCAGTGCTGAAAAGCCTTTGTACTGGCCCTGCATATTAGATGTCCCATCTGTTGCATTCCCAATGCACATGGCCTTGTCCAGATTCAGATGCTCTAAAACTCCTGAGAGCAAGTCCACAAAATACTGCCCTGTGGATGCTTCGCACTTCACTATGGCAATAAGCCTCTCCTGCACAGCCTCAGTAACATACCTAAGGATTACTGAACACTGATCATAACCTGTTATGTCCTGAGTTGTGTCTAGATGAACAGAAAATGTTCCAGCTTTCTGGACATCACTGGCGATGCTCTCTTGAATGAGGTACCCAAGTGTATTAATCACCAAGTTAACTGTTGTTTTAGAGAGTAGGGTGATGAGAGACCCTCTACCTCTTGATCCACTGGACTGATGCAACTTCCTTCTTTTCTAGACACAGTCATCCAAATAAGGCAGATTCTTGCCTAATAACACAATCAGTTCCAGAAAGTTACCATGATCGATGGTGTTATCACCCAAAGTGTATGCAGACTATTTCTCCACCTGCCTATAGCTCAGCCCCCTCTTCCCAAGCACTTTGACCACATCCACTACTCGCTCCAAAACTTGGTGTCTCTTTTTCACTTCCCTATGAGCTCACATCTGACTGCCAGCGGACAAGCTGCCCATGTTGCTTTTTGAGCACCTTGAGAAAAAAGCTTCAGCGCAGGTCTCTCTCCTGCTTTTTATGGATTGACACAATTTGTTGAGGTTTTGAGGAGTTTCCAGATAGGTGACAAAAGCTGCATTACAATAATCAGTAATATATGAACAAATCATTGTTTACTGAACACAAACATAAACCAGGTGAAAAAAAAATAATGTAACAAAAGTGTTCTGTTTAGTTCATAAGTCTGTCAGTTAAAAAAAAAGGAAAGGATTTGATGTATTTAATTTCATTGTGTTTATTTGAATGATAATATTTAAAACTGCAGTACCGCCACCTACTGGCCGATTGTAGTTCACCAGTAATGTTGTCAACACTGAATAAAACTTTATCTAGGAAGTGAGGGAAGGCTAACAAAAAGCACAAACTTTGCAGCTCCCCATGGACACCGCCAGGGCTTGAAGTCAATTTTACATAATGGTCAAACGGTGGAATTGCAAAGATGGCGTCGGTCACGTGATACTTGGGGCTTTCCCTCTGGCCCAAAAAGGCTTTCCTCTGACTTTTCCCCATAGACTTGCATAGAGTTTCAGTGTCTGTGAATGTTCTCATTCATCCAGGTCATTGAGTTTCAGTGGAAAAGAAACGTCTGTAAATCAGCGAATAACTTTTTTTGAGGTACAAAACTTTCCACTATGGACACTTACATAACCCTTATTAACCTCAGTATGTTTTAAAAGTCGTACAATTCACCAGAAGCCTAATCTATAGTTATATTTCCAGCATCATTTCTGGGCATTGCGAACGCGCATCAGAGCAGCGGGACTTCGCCTCAGCTCGACAGATCCGTTTCTGCCGGCTTTCTGTCACTGTATGCATCGGTATGCACACTTCTGTAGCGGAGCTGTTATCTTTATACAACAATGGCTGTAACATAGATGTATTGGCACTTTCATTGTTTTATTATCTTATTGTGCTGTAAAGCCTGTACCGTGGATGTATTAACGGATCTGTTCTCAGACTGTTGGCTAACGATAGCACAACATGAGTAATATTAACACGTCATTGTGGTGTTTTGTTGCCGTTTATTTTCATTTCTTTGATCCTAATTATGTGACTCCAGGTTAAGTTGTTGTTAAACCCTGGTCAGGTGGGCATTATTAATAATAATAATAATTAATAATAATGGTAATAATTATTAACATAATTTTTTATACCTTTTATTTAATGATTTTAGCAAAACAGAATATGTGCAAGCAATGCAAACAACCAAATATGAGATATATATTCATATTTTTGCCCATGTACACGTTGTGTATACTTAAGCATATGTACATACATACATAGCCTTTATACATACTTAAATTAACTCATGTATTTGCTGCACACCTACACACATAAAATAAAAAATCCAACCTATATAGTATCTCTTTTAACCATTGTCAAAGAAAGGTTCTTAAATTAAGTTAATTTGACCTGGTCAGTTCCCCCCATGTTTCTTAACTCATCTCTATTCTTACCTGTTACCTGTTGTAATTAACATTTTTTTTCAACACAGTATAGTTGCTTTGGTAACATGATTATTACATCTGCTGAATTCTTCTTAAAGAAGCACCATAGAGATTATGAATAATCAAAGCACAAGCAGCTTTTAGTTTAGTGAGCATTTTGGCATTGAACAGATGTTTGTGTCATATGGTCCACCATGGATGTATAAAGAGAACGGTGTGGACCGGTGTGGACCCTGGGGAGGTACGTATCCCAGAATGCATTTCACGGTTAAAAAAAAAAACAAAAAATGGCAGAGGAGAGGACGCACAATTGTAAGTTGCAAGTTTAACAAGTTTAGAAGTTCTACTGTTTTCGGGTCACAAAGTGTAGCTAATTTTTTTTATGTAAGAATGTACTTTTTATAACTTCTAATCGGTGCTGTGGTCGAGTCATTATTGTAGCACGTAGTTTTTCTTAGGACGTTTTCGTGGTAGCCCCCCGCTGTCGTACCTGGCTAGCTGCTAGCAAGTTGGCCAGTTCCCTTGGCATTACTGCTACCCCGCCGATAATTGCCTTGTCCTGGTGTGACCCTCTGAAATCTGCCGCCGGTTCTATATGATTGTAGTGTGGTAAAACAAGACTGTTTTCTGTGCATGTAAAAGGCAGGCTTTGGTGTCTGAAACGAAACACCTCCCAGTATTGTGCATTAAAACTGACAAGGGTTATTTCATTCAAGGGATTTAGTGTGTGTATTTGTCCAGGGACTTTGTTACATCTTCTGGCCTGCCCCATAACGGCCAGGCAGGCCAAGAAGAAATGGAACAATTTAAAAGATAAATATAAGGTGCAGATTATATCTTTATATGGAAAACTTTGTTGGATTTTTCATTTGTCAGGTCATATATAAAACCTAACAGACATTTAGTTTCACAATGTGATAATTAATAACGTATTTTCAGGAGCTAAGATTGGTATATACAGTTATTTAAATTGAGGTGAACCAGAAAACAAATGCATCCAACTTACATACACATCTAAGTAACTGTAGGGCAGTTGCCTAGTCAGGACAGTAGATGGCATGGGTCCATTATTTCTGCCCCAGGGGGTTAAGCAACTTGCCCTTGTAGGCCACCGTAATTGCGGCTAGTCAGCAGCGCGAGCGCCATCTTGTTTTTAATGTTATTCTTGTGTTCAAAGGTAAGCACACTGTGAACGGCGCTCTGTAATATATTTGAATATT
>OMNW01028357.1:0-14407 GCA_900303245.1 Selene dorsalis
TGGACCTTATTTCTAGCATAAAATACGTTCATTTACTCACCCGAATAACTTTGGTGTAACTTGGAGTACTTCGGAAGATATTTAGATCCACTCGCGATCTACGTACATCCATATAACAGGATAGGATGCAGCGTCTAAATAAGACATTATCTGCCGCGAAACTCCTTCATTTCACCAATATTTTGTTATGAATCACCGGCACTATTCCCCCGTGAGTTCAGAGCGGCTCTGAGTTGTTTTGTTATTGTCATCCGTGGTTTTTTACAGGGCTTTTCACTGACCTACGACTCGGCAGTGGCACGGAAGTGACGTCATCGAGGTTGTAGTTAATGACTTAACTTTGTTTCTTAAATTGTTGTTAACGCTAACCACTGCAGCTGCATCTTCTAAATCTAAATCTAAATCATTTCATCTCGTGTTGGTCAATGAAAATGAAGAGACATTTTAGCAGAGTTTTTATTTTGCAAACAATATTTAGTCTCACTTTTATTTGTCAACAATATTGTATTATATATTTAATCATAGTTATCGTCGACCACCATTTACATTGTGTCTCTTCTTGTTTTTGCCACGTGATAAAGGTTCATTGACGATGATATTTAGTCATAACTTTCATTGACGAAAGCAACACTAGTTGTCAGACAACAATGTCATAAGTTTTTGAATTAGCGTAATAACACCCCTACCAGTGAGTACCGGTTCTGGTAGAAGGGGTGGGGCTAGCAGTGGTTCATTTGCATTTAAAGGGACAGGCACTGAAACCAGCCGTTCTGAACAGGGCTGTTTTGAGCAGATGTAAAGAGCTGTGATGTTTGATCCTTGAAGTATTTTGACCAAAGCATGTCACAGACATGTCTTTAAGACACCTGGGAAGTATTTTAATTTGTGGAAAAGGGGCATAATATGTCTCCTTTAAGGCCCACATTGTGAAATACAATTTAGAGACACTGAAATGCTCTGACCATTCTGACTGCAACTGGAAACCATGTTCATCATGTGTGGATAACAGTTAAGTACTGTACA
This sequence comes from Selene dorsalis, assembly GCA_900303245.1. Classification (NCBI taxonomy): domain Eukaryota; kingdom Metazoa; phylum Chordata; class Actinopteri; order Carangiformes; family Carangidae; genus Selene; species Selene dorsalis. The sequence goes on from OMNW01028357.1 coordinate 1,024, forward strand.
TATGCAGGATGGATACTTTCTGTTAAAACAAGATTTAAAATACCTTACCTTAGTGTGTAACATCAGTTCAGTCAGTTGTTTTGAATTCTTCTTTTTAAAGACAGCAGGCAAATTTTCCTTATGCTAATGTGTAATATTAGTCTAATGGTGTGTGGTGGATGTGAACAGCTGGCTGCTCCTCGTTGGGTTGATAATTAGCCAGTAGCATACAGAAGAGTTACTGCACATGGCCCCTTTTCATATTCCCCATGTCTGCTGCTCCGAGACAGTTTCTCATGGGAACGCTGGCTTCCAGCAGAATCTAACCCCCCTCACCACAGGGAGTTTCATCTTCACTATTTCTTATTCTGCTCATTCCCTTCTTCATCAGCTCTCTTTCTTCCATCTAACATCACTGATTCTTGGGAGATGTAGAGGTGGGAATAGTTACCCACTGAGGTGCTGACATCACTGCTGCAGATGGCAGAATGTGGATTTGTGCACTATACTAATAAGACCAGGTGTTCCACCACAAGAGACACAGCATTTTAAATGGGCCTGAAAATGAAATGCAAACGCATTTAACTGTTAAGTGCATGTAGTGTGTAGCAAGCCCAGCATCTGGGATGTCATTAATATTCATGCCCTTATCCACTTATGAAAGTACTTCCCAAACATACACACCCACTGATTCCTGACTTGTTGACTAATTGTTCAGTGAGTAGAACGATGCTAAGAACTAGAGAGCAAACTGTGACAAATAGATTTTCCCCAGGCAGAGCATACTCTATTTACATAATGAACAAGGTCAACAGGCATCCTGATTTATCTGTTATAACATGAGTAGAGTTCAATGGTCACTGCTGTATGTTATTATATTCTATACATGGAGCAACCTGCTGCTGTGGAACAGTGCCAGACCACACAGATAGTAAGCATAGTGTCAGCAAAGTGTACATTGTGGCAGATACAGCAGATTCCTTTATTCCTGTTGGCATATGTAAGAAAAAGAGTGTCTCCCTCTGTGCTTATTGGAAGTCCACTCTATTTTTTTTTCATATTACTTTCATCACTTTTAAAGGCAAAACTTCCACATTATAAGTCACCACATTTTAACTGCTATAAACTGATAAAAGATAATACAATTACAACCTCTCGGTGTGGAACCAATGACTGAGCACACTCCCGAGTCAGATCTCAAACTGTTTCTAGAAACCTACAGTGCTGTGGCCAATAACAAGACCCTAGAAACTCTGATTGTTGAAATACAACAAACATAAACTGCTGGCTCTCAGTTATTTGTATGGTTGTCAAATATCAACCAAAATCTGGTTGTGTATACTCAGTGGTGTTTTCTCCTGGAGGCCAAGGGAAATGAGGCTTCTACTGTTTTACAGACTCTAGTTATCATTACAATAAAAACACTCAGACTCAATAAATATTCTGCGCAGTAGCTGATATCCCGGCCTCTTTCACATTCTCAACATTCTCTGCCTAATTTGTGGCTGTGAGCTATAAACCTTCTGTACATCAATTCCGTGTCTCCTAAGGAGGCCGGGTTGAAGTTGGCACCAATTAATGAAAAAAGAATGAATAACCAATCAGACGAAGCTACCGTCATGCCACTGCCAAACTGTGATTAGTCAGGACTATGCCAAGGGGAGCCAGCTGCTCTCTGGCCTCACATCAACCAAATCATAGCACGTTTATAACGTCACTGACATTTAAACAAGAGGGTATAACCACTAACCCAATAACATTAGTAAGTGCGTCCGTGGAGTTTTTGGTTGTGTTAAATAATACATGAGTATGCAAACTTACAGTGGTTCTAAGGGCATAACACAGATTTTGTAGACGTGGCCTTGAATTGTTACTCGATTGAGTTTTTGAATCCATGCATCTTTTATTCATTATAGTGCAATAAGTGGCTGGTTATGCATTTAGATGGAGAGTTGCACAGGTGAATACAATGTTAAAGGATAAGTTCCGTTTTTTGCAACCTGGACCTTATTTCTAGCATAAGATACGTTCATTTACTCACCCGAACAACTTTGGTGTAACTTGAAGTTCTTCGGAAGATATTTAGATCCACTCGCGATCTATGTATATCCATATAACGGGAGTTGTTGGGGCAAGGATGCAGCGTCTAAATAAGACATTATCTGCCACGAAACACGTTCATTTCACCAATATTTGTGAGCATGTAGGTAAACCCAAATGAAGGTTCATAGTTATTATAACATTGCGTTTGTATGATATAATTTTGTGTAAAATGATAACAATCCCTCTGATAACACTCACACACCTTTGCCTATTCATCCACCTACCCACCCCCCATATATATCTCCATTCTTTTTCCTGGAGATTGTCTTTTGGCTATCTGAATTTGTATGCATAATGCTAAGTATGTTTGTATTTTTGGAGTAAAATAATCAACATGTTATGGAATAAAATGCCAACAATATGCAGCATACCACTTCACCTCCCTGACCTTCTGCTATGCTTCTGTATATTAACGAATGGCACCTAGACAGATCTCTGAGTTGTAGCTTTCAGTGGTTTACAGTTTGCCTCTCGATTTGCACATTTAGAATCAGGAAGACATTAGAAGATATGTTCATCCAGATTCAAGATTCTTTTCATTCATCAGCGTAATCATCCATGCAATGTTTACAAAAATACAGGTTCCAGGCTTCTTACTGCACCATACAGACACACAGAAACCACTGATTATTCTTGTTTGTTCAATAAATGCATGTGCACCCATCAATACAAAAGCTAATAGAGTGGACATAGAATTTAATTTATCACTTGACTGTACAATGTGCTCTTAATGCTGTCTCCTGTGCTGTATCTTTTATGCATGACATGAATACTAATAATTACATGAGAGAAAGTTGATCTGAAATCGAGAATATCAATTGGATAGTCTACCTCAAAATACATTTGATCTTTCTTTCAGAGCTCTCAGTCAAAGCTACATTTCCTCCCCCAAAACACATACACATAACCCAAAATAATCACCCCTGGCACTGTCAGAGAGTCAGAGAGTGTGTTATGTTTCTGTCAGGCATAAACTTTATCACTCAGAGCAATTGGGATGCTGCCCTAAGATCACAAGAATAGCAAATGTGAATTTTGTTTTGGGGTAGACATCTGCCTTAATTTGCATCACAGTTACCCGACAAATTAATTCTTAATTTCTATTTTGGCATTCCCCGGCTCATGTGTTTGCTCTGAATAATCTGATGCAGAACCATTAACTGGGTTCTAATATGAGGTCTGCCCATGAATAGGGCTGGTCTAATGTTTTGAAGTTGGTTGAAATGAGCCTGTATGTTATAAAAAGTAAGCCTGGCTTCTTAATTGTTCACAACTTTATCACCTTAATGAAGTAAAGTGCTTGGCACCCCTTCTCTATAGTAGTAACGGAATGAAATGAAATGAATGAGTTTTTCTCTTTAGAAACAATATATAACAACAGCCTATGTATATTCATATAAATTAGAAATACAACTAGGACAAACTATACACCGATTAGGCATAACATTATGACTACCAACAAGTGGAGTGAATGACACTGAATAACACTTCATCATGGCACCTGTTAGTGGGTGGGATGTATTAGGCAGCAAGTTAACATTTTGTTCTCAAAGTTGATGTGTTAGCTCAAGGTCAAGTGTAAGGATTTGAGTGAGTTTGACAAGGGCCAAGGGAGGAACAGTGATGAACCACCAAGGCTCTTTGGTACATGTGGGGAGTGAAGACAGGTGTCAGCAAAAGGGAAACCAACACAGTATTAGGCAGGTGGTCATAATGTTATGACAGCTGACATTAACATAAATGCAATAAATTGTTAAACTATAACACTCTGGTGGAAAAAAATAAATAAAATGCAGGTCCTTAAAAGAGATGAGATCTGGCCAACTACTTGGGACAAGAAATTCATGGTCCTCCCAGAACATGCATGCACTGTATGTGCCTATGATATGGTGTTACATTATCAATGTAAGTAATCCTTTCCCATAATTATTGAATTCTTTCATAACACCCAGTGATGGACAACTTGTTATAAAAATGCATTCAGATAGCTGATAATAAACAATTTTCTTCTTTGTGTTTAATAATTCCTTATATGGCATTTGAAAGCATAGGATAGCAGTCACCTTTGTGAATAATGCGAAAAAGGAATGAAGATGATATACCTTCATCATACACTGACTTGTTATTTTAGATGTATTTCTTTTTGTCTATCCAAGTGGTATTGCTTGGCACTGTTTTTATTAACATAAAGAACAAATGTACAAATCAAACACATAGGGGTGACCAAAATAAGAGCTCAGTTTGACAGAAGCTGCAGTCATAGAACAGAGTGAGCTGATAACACAAGTGACAGGCTCATCAAACCATCAAACACAGAAAGAAGATTGGCTCCTTTTCTGAACAATCCCTTAATGACAGACTGGCTGGTTTATTGCTGCTTTTATTCTCAACAACCTTCTTTGGGACGTAGCCCATTCTCCAAGTCAATGCAGCTCAGTTGAAGGGCTGTTTGTTATATAAATTTGATGTCCTCATATAGGCAGAACAGTCACAGTGGATTCCAAGACTACTGGCTGCGAGGAGAAGCTCCTCTAATTCATTTGAGGAGAAACTTGCTGAGTGGAGACTTTCCACTTCACATGTTGCAAAGGTGCCCAGCTGGAAGGATTTCAGAAGCTGTGTATTGATGGAAGCCATCCAAGGGCAAGTGCAGAGGCAGATGTTTTATAGTAATATGTAAAAGCTGTTTGGCAATGCTCTCATCCATGAAATCAGTTTTATTGTATCAACTGCAGGAAATTAAGAGAGTCCTGAGAGGTAGTTGTGGCTTTACCATTGGTGTCAGTGGAGTGGTAGATGAGGGAACAAGTGCAAGGACAGCAAAGAGGGAGTGACATACAGCCGGTTTAAATATTCTTCAGCTGGCAGGATCACTGGTTCACAGAAATCTCTGCAAACTTATTGAGATCTCCCTCAGTAGTGTCATATTTTACACAGTGCTTTGTCTTCATGATGATTCTCATTAGTTACATGGTTGAAAATCTTCCAAACTAGCGCCATAACAGGTTCATTAAGAGGACTTCCCTGCAGTATTCCTCAGGAATCAACTTTATTGCCTATAGTTTAGTCTGTGTTTGTGAAGAGAGAAGAGAGGCCCGTTGCTCTATGAAAGTGACTTGGCTTGTTAGCGCAGATGCCTGCATCCCCTGCGTTCACATGCATAATACATCTCAGCTCCATCTTTCATTCCCTTGTCTAAATAGGAGGCTTGCCCCCGTGACAGACAGAGCAGCATGGAAACAGGCTGAGCTGGCAGGCTTTGGCAGTAGACACCTTGGACTCTTCTCATACCTGCCTCAACTGTGATTCTGTCAACTTCAGTCTCCCAAGTAGGGGATACTAAGAAACTGACACTCACTACTGTAAGCTGTAGTCGACATACCTGGTCTTACATCAGTCATAAGGCGGTAAAGTTCATATTAAGGGCATGAAGAATTACACAGATACTTTCTCACTCTTTTCACCATCAAACTGTCAAATTGATAGGAAACAGAGACAAAGTGTCTCTCTCACTCAAACACACCAGCTTCTAGCACGTCAGAGAAATGTACAACCAGACCACAGGTCAAGAGGTCATGCCAGAGGATCAGCAAATGGACAACCAGGCAAATTGGAGGAGAATCAATCCCCAAAATGTCTATTTTGTAACAATAAGACTCTGTCTATTGATATTTGATTGTTGTCCTGTTGGGCTCTTTTGAAGTAGAAGCTGGAGACACATTGGGTCAAGAAGTCATATCTTCTGATATTAAAGTCATCATATTCATCAATATTCAGGATGGGCTAGGTTTAGGGTTAGAGCAAAGTCCACACTGAAAGGCAGTATTCCTGCCATGAGGCCTACTGAGCATATGAAGAGAATCCATTTACTGGCTATTTAGACAGATATAATTGTTATAAATCCTCAACGCACATAATGACTGAAATAATGATAATAATTATCATGTTAGCTTTCTTGTGACATTTTCTCATAAGAATAGTTGTTGCCATGACACCAAGGCAGACCTGTGTGTTATTCAAATTTTATTTTAAGGTGATAGTGAAGTAGCACATTGTGAACTGTTACCCAGCCTGCACACTCATGAAATAACTCAGCCTAAGCATTGAGCTATTACAGAATCACTGTCCTTAATTAGATGAAGACATAAACTCTTTAGATGAGCCGATAAGAAGGAGCCACCTAATGTGATCTCCAGCAGATTGAAAAGCATTTAAGGCAAAGCACCAGTGACTGCTCAAATGAGATTGTGGCCAGTACTTTGGTCCCATCAGCATTTACCCCTGCTCTCCTCACTGCAATGTGGCTGACCCAGGAAAAAAAAAAAAGGACAGAGTAATTACTGAGGCATAGCAACAGGGTAGGTATTTCTTCCCTGATTTTGCCTGAAAAAAGGAGCAAGGCTGCACAGTCAACCCATTGAACATTTCACCACAGTCTCTTTTTCTAAAAGTCAACGTAACCGTGTCTCATTAAAAAGTACACCTGTGACATGTTGTGTTTTAGTGTGCGACTCCCTGAGTTTTTTAGCATCAGCTTCCGTGTCTTCCTGAGGTAAGCTGCAAAGAATCTGCTCCACCCCTTGTCTCTGTCACCGCGTATATAAATCAACAGCGGGTAGTTATAACAAGGATTCATTTATGCTAAGCTATTTAAAATAGCAGGAAGCAGATGCAGGCTATGTTGAATTAGTGTGATGGCTGTGAGGAGTTATCTAACCTGTAAAACAGAAGAGTTTACAGCCACATTAACAGCTCTGTGGGGTTTTACTTGGGTTTAAAATGTTTACACTGTCAAGGCAAACAAGTTGTAGGTGTGATATTTATAGTGTTCACCATTTAAGTGCAGCATGTTAACATGTTGGTGTTGGCTAATTAGGATTGAACATTAAAAAAATGCCGCTGAGGCTGCTGGGTCTTAAACCAGAGGACAAATTAAAATTTTAACCTGATGACGGTGACAGATGAAAACTTGGAGCTGGGAAGTTGTTAGTATATCATGAGTCAACTATACTTTGTGAATGTTACAGTAAAATTAAATGCCAAGGCCGGGAGAGAAATCCAATCAGTGATATTATCTGCATGACACATGATTGATTTGCACCTCTGTTTATCCATTTACAGGAAACCACACAGGCCTCCAGAGGTTCCCTATCTGACAGCTTTGTAGCCTGTCGTGTAGAGTGCAGCAGTGGCTCTCAGGTTACAGTTGTAACCTAATCTACTAATAGTCCAACTCAGGGTGTTAGGCACTGACACCACCGAGCTGAGCACACTTAGTCATTAATCAAAAAGATCTCTGTTCTCTCACACTAACAGGTGATTTATCATGTTTTTGTCACTGTTTTAAGAGAGAGACTTGATTGAAAAATCACCAGCATGCCATGTTAACATGTTAGCAAGTCATGATGGAAAATAAGGGAATGGGGGCTGTAAGCTGTGTCCAAATTGTTTAATATTATTCTCTTTATATTCCCTTATCTTATCTGCAGTGACTCCCAAATTGGAATATGAATAATGGACAGTTTGAATCTGTGTTATCTAAGGCAGCGCTCGTAAATTAGAATTGACCAAAAAGAAATAAAACATTTTATTATCAAATAGCATGGATGGTGTGGTGTGTTGTGAGTGCCGCTGACTGCTTCTGATAAAACTGAGTGGCAGCTCACAATAATACAGACATACTTTCATTTCTAGTAGTGCCAGAGATAAAAGTGAGATACTATATCAGGTAGACTCGGTGCATTAGAAACCATGGCATAGTCCCTCTACTTCAACCATAATGGTGGCTTTAAAAATACTTCATAAAATACAAAGTGGAAGGACAGAGAGCAATAAGAGAAGGACATTTTAAAGACTGCAGTTTTATTCATGAGGTGTGCAGCTTAGGCTGTTCTTCTGAGTTAAGATGAGTACATATATTACATGGGCCTTTTTTTTTTCTTTTTTTTCTTTTTTTTTTTACAAATTTGTGTGAAGATTCTTTTCTCATGCAAACATAGACAATGACTGAATGCAGTTGTGACAGAATTCATGTGTGAAAGAAAAAAAAAAAGAAAAGATAGGTCCTCAGACCTTTTTCAAGAGATTTAAAAAAAAAAAAAAAAAAAACCCACAATAACAATACAGGCAGATATATGGTCTACCCTGTCAGAGGTAGCCAATCAGAGAGTAACAGTGAATCATACAGCTGCATTCAACTGGCTTCTTAATTATTATTTTTTTTAACATAGCACCAAAAACTGAGCTTCAACTGATCATTTTTATCCTCCCAGTTGGTAAGGAATACCAAAGAGTTGGTTCTTTTCTATAGAGCTGGAGGAGACATTTTTGCCATGTTTTTTTCGGTTTGTTGCTTCTTGTAAGATGAAAAGTGGCCATACACCACACACTGCCTACTTTTATTCAACATCTCCCTTTCGTCTATTATTAATGTATTACTTGAATCATGTTGCCATGCATGTACTCAAACACGCATGGTCCGCTGAATAGAGTGACAGTGCTGTTATAATATTTATAGTATATCTTGAGATGGCATGCAATATCAACCAAGATGGTGGGACTGATCTACAGTTTGAGTGGCTCTAGGTTCAGTTATTGTTAGGCTAATGTTATTTCATGAGTGATGGAGAGTGCCATGGCAATTGTTTGGAGATGTTGTTCTGGTGCAACAACTTCTCACCACGAGGGAACGTGGGGTAATATTTTCTCCTTCTGGATCAGGGATGGAACAGTCCTCCATGCTACGCTGCCTTCTCTGCCGGAGCTCAATAATAAGCCTGTCAGCTTGATTTAAAAAGCCTGTGGCAATATTATGAGAGACACCATCAGATTTACAATAATTCATAAATCTCGAGCAGTAAAGGATAAATCAATAGAGGTGTGAGTTTAAACTGTTTTCAGTCTCCTTTCTCTTTATGTTGTAGCTGAAACTAGGGACACAATTCAATTGTGGAGGCACTGCTGCACATTGCTCAATAAATTTATATTGTTGGCAGTGCAATGAGACATTTCCCCTTTGTGCATAAGATGGCAGCATAAAACACTCAAATCTCTGAATATGATTGGAAAGACGTTGATTGACAAATTAAGTCCAGCACAATTAACGGACCTTTATTGTAAATGATGGGAACTGCATATAACTGTCCAGTAACGGAAGAACAATGCATTGCACAATTCTGTTGTAGCTTTCTTATTTAATTGTTATGATCTTATAATATAAGTAAAAACCTTGACCTATACCTTCTCCGACTTAGCACTCATATATATATTTGAATCATTTGAATCCTTTTAATATAAGTGATCAACAGTCAGGCTGCTATCCAATACCTAAAAATGGTCTTCTGGGAAGTATCCTGTAATCCATGATGAATGTTACTGACTCATATAATTCATAAAGTACAGCTGTCTGGTTTTCATCCAGCTCCCAGCATGAGAACAGCTGCATTTTCAGTGTTTGCTGACATTGTCTTTGCTCTGCATAAGCAATGATACTCACCAAAGGGCTTGGTGAGGATACACTCAATACACTCTGTTCCAGGCCTATTTCACAGGGACAACTGCTGCAGCTGATGATGCTGAGTCAACTGCTAGTAATGGGGTGCCACAGGGCTCTGTTCTGGGTCCATTACTATTTACATTACACATTCACAGTATTCCTCCTAATCAGTACTTCAACGTCCATTTTCTTGCAGATATTGCAGTCGTATTCCTGGCAACAGATTTCAATCAAATGAGATATCCAAATGATGTTTCCCACATTAACCACTGATTCTTACCAATCTATCATTAAAAATGGAATTGTATTAATATCACTGTTGCTGACTCACTTTGGAACATTGTTTGACCGCAAAACTATGTTCAACATTCATATTCAACAACAAATATCTGAAACATTGACTCTGTCTGTTGTCTTATTTCATTGTGTGTCAGAGTGATGATACTGGTTTGGAAAAGTGAGCACAGTCATATTGATATACTGAAATCACGTGATACACCTGATCAGTGCCCTGACTTGGATTTTTGACAAGTTGTAAGGAGTTTAAACCACATAGGATTTATGATGTGTGTTAGCATCTATGTGATTATGAATGCTACATTTCACTGCCTGGTAATTGGTGGGGAAGAGAAGCCGTATCATAGTCTGTCTTTTGTTTGTTTCATGCATCAGAAATTTTTTAATTCCAGAGGTGCAGTAAAGACTCTTATCAAACACATACACCGTCATTACTCATGCTGATAAACAACCCAGACTGTAAGATGGAAGAAAGAAAAAAAGAAATACCTTTCTTAGCTCACGCTCATATGCACGCTTTGCGCACTCCGATTTGCTTCATTTAACAACACACAGTCAATACTCAGCAGGACACCAGTTGCATCTGATATCATGATGTTGGACACATACCCTTGAGATTTCACTTACAACAAAACATCACAACCTCTATGTTATGGCACGGCCTTGTCAGCATTGAAACATTTCAAATATTTTTCATTGTAGAGCTTAAGTATCATCTGGTTCTTCTGGTGACAGTATATATCCTACATGCTGCTTTGCATTTATTCAAAGAAACTGTCATCCTTACAGCACATGTTGCATGTAAAAACTGCAATTATCTTTAAGCCTGTAGAGCAGGTCATACCAGCAGAGTGTAATTCTTAATAGGCTGCCATGTTGTGGCAATGCCAACTTGACAGAAATTTGCTAAGCTTTATGTAGAAAATGTACTCTTTTTGACTTTCTCTCTGTTGAAAATCCCCACAAATGTATTTGGTAACATCTTTGTGCCTTTTCAAACTGGAAACAATTACCTATTGAATCTGTGTAATGTCTTGGCAGGGTAGAGGTGTAGTGATAGAGGATGTGGTACAAAAGCAATGAGAACTTGCTATTGGTTTAAAAATGTGTACATTTCTAATGAATGTCCCGTAGCAGGAAACAAAGTTCAAGTTCAAAAACTAATGTGAAAGACTTCTGAAACATGTGTTGAATGTTTTTCCAATCTGTGGCTCCATTGTCTTTGACTTATTTTTCCTTTAACACAAACATGAGTTTTGGAGAGTAAGAAATATACCGATCACCTGTAACAAATAAAAAAATGAGGGACTTTTGATTAAAGATGTAGCAAAGTCTAGAAGGTGATATGCAGTCCATGCAGCTGTGCATTTTGGATTTTAGACCAAATCAATAAAATGACAATAGATGTGCCAAATGGTCACCCATAAATATCTGGCTTTTTTAATCAGGCAGCTGGCATTGTTAACCAGTCTCTAAGACCATCCATTATAATTGGCTGCCTAGCAAGCTACCTTGCAAACCATCCATTCATGGTTTTGCTTGAGGCTGTTGCTGCTAAATACCCAGTCCTCTGTTCCCAGAGCTCATTTGCTTCAAAACAAAGACACAAAAACATCAACAAAAACAAGCAAAGTATTTTTTGTTGTTGTTTCTGACCAGACTGTTTCCTGTTTAAAATATGAAACTTAAAAAAACCCTCAGAGTAATATCACTGTATTGTATCAGAGCTGAAGTAGAAGTCACGACACTGTGGTGGAGAGTAATCATAAAACCCCAAACTGCACTGTGAATACCTGTGGCCATCTATTACTGAATAGTGTTAAATGATTTCTTTTCATTATCTCAGTGTGCTGAATGTACTGGAGTACTTCCTGGATACATAATGCATTATGCAGATCAAAGCTTCAAGAGGAGGGTAGAGGATAAGTCATATGAAAGAAACAACTTCCAATGGTCTCTGGAGAACCACACTGAAGAATCCACAGGCCTCTCTGGCAGCAGTAGGGTTGGTTTTGTGCCATGACCGTTGTTTAACCTCCACAACGACATACAATATTTTCCAAGATGGGACTATCCTATGTCTTTGAATCACAGAGGAGGTGTAGGTGTAGAACAAAGGCAATATGAAATACTCTTATGGTTGTAAGCATTCTGAGCAAGTGATGAATCCACACAGTGGTCATTATATAAACAAATTCCCAGTGGGGGAACTTTTTCATTCAATGGATCATCATTGATACCAGAATGAAAGTAGGTAACTCAGCTGTCTTCAGGGCTGTCCTTTAGTCAGTAGGAAACATATACGTTATCCTTGTGACGAAACAACGGATAGGACAGCCACTGGTGTTTATCAGAGAGGAAACTAATGAATATTTGCTTAATTAATCCATTTTCTCTCTCAGTCAAGTTGAATTATTTGGGCTGATCTTGTTTGAAGAACAGAAACAGTAAACCGAGGGAGAGGAAAACAGAAGAGCTGGCAGATTAGCAGTGACTTTGTATTTTTCATGTTTACTGTATTTCTTCTGTTTGTAAATTGAATTTTCACACATCTATGAATGACCAGCAGCTATGATGCAGATTTTCCTTTTTCCGCAGTAATTCTCAGCTGCTTTACTGTCGACATTTTGTCAATTATTCTCCTTGTTTTGTAAAGTGTTCATTCTGCAAAGCTGCACTCAGATGGGTTGTTCACTTTTTGTACTGAGTATTTGCAAAAACGGAACTTCCTGCATTTACTAAACTCAAGAAAAGAAAAAGGAAGACTGACTAAATGTTTCTGTTGGAAGACAACATGTGTCCGTGTTTAGGTTGATTTGGTGAATTGAGTTAGTGTATTATTGTATTTTGGAAATTTGTGTCTGTATTTAGTTCACATTGTGATTTTGAGCATGAAATTAACTGTTTTGGAAATTGTGTGTTTTAGGTGTGATGTGCGTTAACAGTTTTGAAGTGTTTACAGTATTGAAAAACGGGTCATAGCGATCGAAAAAACTGTAATATGGGCTTTGTCTTTGTGTGGACTGTATTATAATAATGAGATGTCTTCATATACTTGAAGTGGCCTCTCTCTCCAACTGTGAATAAATTATGATTCACTGTTGATTGGATTTCTGTCAAGAGATTGAACAGGAAATGAAAGCCTTTGTATGTGAAGGGGTTACAGTAGGAGAGGAAATTGTATGGCGTGATTAATGCTTTTGTGCAATTTATGCAGACATTTTCTGGCTTACGATTATAGAGAGTAAACAAAGCAATGGCAGAGACAGCTAATGCTCTCCATCATTCAATCCTTGGTATCTGTCTGAAAGGGTCAATGATTGACTCTGATTTAGCCTGGTCCAAGTTCAGAGGAAATGAATAGATGCCAATCACACTCCTGCAATTCTATCAGCAAGGCTGTCCAGTTATGAATAGCTGAGGCACAATGCATTCTTTTTCAGACCTAGGCTATAATTACACACTATACATTACATGCCATTGCAGCATAAGGAACCTATATGAACATGC
>OMNW01028360.1:0-21215 GCA_900303245.1 Selene dorsalis
ACACAGGTAGTGGATATTTTTAACTTGAAATGTAACTTGAGAGCTGTAGATCAACAGCCAAAGTATCCAAATGCTGCTTTTGTCTCCTGATGCCTTTTAAAGTCCAGAAATTTTAATGCACCAAGAAATTAAATTGTCACTGGTATGTCAGTATATTATTCTATATTTGCCACAGACATGCTAACACAAGTGTTTTCTTGTGCTGCTCTCCAGCCTGGTGTGTAAGATTCGCTCTGGAGCCACTGAGCTGTCCAAACCAGTCAACATTACAGTGGAAGTGCGTGAGGGCAAAGTGGAGGGACGCTACAGTATTGATGGGAAAGCAGAAATGCCAGGGTTCACATTTGTGGTAATCATAGCCATGATCATCTTACATTACAACTCCACAAACTGAGATTGCTGTTCATTTCATATACTGAGCATTAAAACCACTTCTCCTAAAACTTTTTCTTAATCAAAATACTGTGATAAACTGTCACTACAGATTCCCAACATCACAGAAATTCAGCCTAACTATGGGCCACGTGTAGGGGGCACACTCATCACAGTGACTGGACCTCACTTGGATGCTGGGAAGACCAGGAGAGTCACTCTCAACGACGTGCCCTGTCCTATAAAAAGGTCTGGAAATGTATTGTCATCAGCCTTACGCTAATAGTTTTGTTAACTACTCACAGTCTCGTGTACTTCCCCTTCTTTCTGGAGATTACGAGGAGGAATTGCTTCTTGGAACATTTTATTGTCCTGACCCATTAAGCAAAGCATGCCCTGACAAGTGTGCAGAGTAATTATGGTTTGTAAAACTACCGGCGAAGAGGTATTTGCAAGACTGGGTCACAGCTCAGCTATTTCTTACTGTATTTGTTATGTTGTTGAACATGCAAAATACATTTAAAAACAGGAAGCCTTTTGATCTACTGCTGTTCTGATCTGTGTCAGCTTGTAATTCACATACCTCTATGTCTCCACAGAGTCACAAAGCCAATAGGCAACGTGTCATCCATCATCTGTCTGTCCCAGCCCATCTCAGAGGTGAGGGACGTTCCACTGAGTGTTTTCATCGACAAGTCTCCTGTCCTCACCACAAAGGTGTTTTACTACAAAGAAAAGCCAAAGATTACAGCTGTCCTCCCTGACTGTAGCTTTGACAGGTAGACCACAAACAGCCTCTGTGTATGCACTCTGCTTTCCTCTGTTTTATTCTGGATGAGACTCTTTACAGTCTTCCACAGTGACCTCTCTGATGAATCTAGCTTGATTTTGATCTGGGATTCAGATTATTTCATCAAGACAGACAAAAATGAATTGGATAAAAACTGTATTAAAATTATATAATCAATTTTTTTCTGCAATCTTTTCAGTATTTCCTACCTTGGTGAAAATGTGACCATCTCACCATCATTTAATGTAACCATTGTTTGTCTCACCTGTAGGGGATCAAAGATTGTAATTGAAGGGGAAAACCTGGATTCAGTTTATCGAACCATCATTCGCTTTAAACCCAATGAGAACCACCTAAAACCTGTGACAAGGGTAGGTTATTCATTGTAATGCGCAGTAGAAACCTATTTTTTCATCAGTGTACAGTTGTAGAATTACCTGACTGTTTTGTTTCAGGAGTGCATTGGCAAATCCATGCCCACAAGGATGGAGTGTATCACTCCTGTGTTCCCCAGGGATGAAACAGAGGAGGGGGAGCTTTCTTTTGACATGGACGGAGCAGTGGGACTTTGGAACAAAGAGTTCTCCTACCACCCCTATGGCGAGCCCATACCTTTTGAGACAGATGGACATGTGCTGAGTTTGTACCCTGGCTTTGACGAAGTGTCACTACATGTAAGACAAAGAGGGCATCTGCGTTAAATTTAAAGGGAAAAATAAATCTGAATTTAGAATATCGATATGCATTTCTAAATAACTGATTGTATACCTCATATTCTGATTGGACCTCTCTGTCCACAGCATCAAAAGTTGAACCTGGTGAGCTCCTGCATGACCATCATAATGACAGTGGCAGGTGTTGATTGTGATGCTAAAGTCCTGGATAATGAAATCACCTGCAGGATCCCGAAAAACATGACCATCCCCAGTGAGGGACTTCCAGTGAAGGTTAGTCAGGCTGGGGGTGAAGATGATGATTGAATGAGTGACTCAACAAGGAGGCAACATCCAACATTTGGCCCTGATTATGCATATTCTATGGGACCCCTGCTTTGCCTGTGATCACTCACTACCAATGCCAATACATCACGCAACCACGATGTTCAAATCGTTGTAGAATTGACTCAGTATGGTACTGTTCATTTTCATTGTGGTAACTAGCAAAAATATCAGAAAACAGATTTTGTAATAACACAGACAGATAGATAGCAACATGTTAGCTTAAAGTAAAAGTCTATTCAAGTATTAGACATGCAAGCCATTGGTCTGTGGCCCTCTGGTGGTGCATAAAAACATTGCAGGTGGTCCCCACAATGCATTCAGTAATAGTATTTAAATGTGAGACTTGATATGAGTTTTGACTTATGTGTTCATAGGTACTTGTGAAAAATCTAATTCATGCAAATATACAAAACTTTGAAATGCCAAGGTGACCCTCAGGAATAAAACAGTGATCATGTAGTCTGTCTTTACTGCCTTGTGCTCTGCTAATATTGGAATGCATCCCTAATGTCACATGTACGCATAACTTGAGGATTTCCACCCAAATCTGTCTGTTTACTGACCAGCATCTAAAAAGAGATACCTCTTGATTTTACCCAAGAAAAAGCCTTTTTTGTAAGATTTGTTAAAAGACCACACTCAGCTGAAAAGCCCTGTTGAAGAGCAAAACACCCACTTCAATAGCCCCATCAGGCAGAGATAGTAAATGTTTTAGCAGTTGGTCATAGGCTTCCACACACAGATGTCAGAGCTTTAAAACCATGGATGTGTGCCAGAGAACAGCTCTTCTTGTGGAGCAGTCAAAAGGAAACGTCTCATAATAATGCAATAATGATCTAATCACTGTTTATAATGAATTCTGCTCTATAGATCTCCATCAATGGACAGGTTCACAATGTTGGCACAGTGGTGAGAGTGAGTAACCACTACATGGTGGGGATCGTTCTGGGGATCCTGGCGGCTCTTGTGGCTGGAGCTGTGCTGGCCTTTGTGGTTATGAAACACTTGAGAAAGAAGAAGAAAGGTAAGCTCCTCTCTGTGGTTTGGACATTGATCGGACTTGTTTGTACAACTGCTGCTGAGTGTGGGTGGGAATTTGGGATGAATTACACCAGTCTCTCAACTAGAACATCCCTGGTGTTGCAAAGGATGTACATGTGTTCTTCTTCTAGGGTTGATGATTAAAAAAAACAGTGTTGCGAAATGTTTTCAGCCTCCATGGTAGAAACCCGTTTGGCCCACAGTGCTAACCGCTCCAGAGCAAACAATGTGGAGCTGTCACCTGCTGGAGACTACAGGAGAGGTGACTATCAAACTAACCACGCACAATATTACACAACAATATTGATTGGCTGATTTGCTCTTGACATACATTCCTTCGTAATCATCACTGATCAACCACTTCCCTGAAATTTTACCAGTGGTCTCCCTGAATCCTCCCACCCCGCTGGTTGGTCCAGTGATGTTCCCCAGGCTAGCGTATGCTGCAGGCAGCATAGACCCTACCCTCACTCCCCTCATGCCTCCAGAAAAAATCTCCATCACAAGTTTTAGGCCTGAGCTGCTGGAGGAGGTGAAGGACGTTCTTATTCCTGCTGAGATGCTTCTTGTGCAGCACCATAGGATCATAGGGAAGGGTAAGACCCCACTAACCTTCTCTGAAATGAAAACTTGGAAGCCTTGTGAAAGCTATATGATATTTTGGAAGAGCAGCGGCAGTCCTCCTGTCATTCATTCTTTGTTGTTTTTTCTGCAGGTCATTTTGGAACTGTCTATCACGGCTACTTCACAGACCACAACAACAGAGAAATCCACTGTGCTGTCAAGTCTTTGAATAGTGAGTAATAACTGCTTCTTGAGAGTCAATTTGTACGCCTGAGGAATGCACCAGAAAGTCTCTTCTGTTATGGAATACAATTGCTTCAGGATCTAAGATTTCCTCTGAGTACCTTTTAAAGGAGCTTTTTTTTTAATTATCCTCTAAGTGTCTTTCTTACTTTTGATTTGAGTCCATAATGCTTGTGTGTGTGTGTGTGTGTGTGTGTGTGTCACCAGGAATAACAGATGTGGAGGAGGTGGAGCAGTTTCTGAAGGAAGGTATCATAATGAAGGGTTTCCACCACAGCAATGTGTTGTCTCTCCTCGGGATCCTTCTGCCGCAAGAAGGGCTCCCTCTAGTGGTGCTGCCGTACATGAAACATGGTGACCTGCGGCACTTCATACGCTGTGAAAAAAGGGTGCGACAATGACATTAAAACATTGTAAATTGATCACATGATTTATATACAACCATCTGTTTACTATCTAGCGTTTGCAACTGTTTTAATTCAGTGTACTGCCTATTTGTGGGCTTTGTCCAGAACCCCACTGTGAAGGATCTGATTGGCTTCGGGCTGCAGGTTGCCAAGGGGATGGAGTACTTGGCTCAGAAGAAGTTTGTGCACAGAGATCTCGCAGCACGCAACTGCATGTGAGTGAAATTGAGATATGCAGAGAATTTATTTATTAGACGTCTTTGATTCAAGGCTGGAAGAATTTGCATGGTACAAAGTTGACTTTTTCTGTCTCTAGGCTGGATGAGTCATATACAGTGAAGGTGGCGGACTTTGGCATGGCCAGAGATGTCTTTGATAAGGAGTATTACAGTATTCAGGACCACAGGAAAGCTAAGCTGCCTGTCAAATGGATGGCTATCGAGAGTCTTCAGACACAGAAGTTCACCTCGAAGTCAGATGTGGTAAGCAAATCAAGACTGACCAGTGACAAAGCCTGCAGTGGTGTCTCCAGATTGTTAATATTAGCATGATGCGCAAAGGCAGTAGCTTTTTCCCACAGTTTTTTGGAGGTGTTGAAGTACATGTTTCTTTTTAACATCATTTCATTATCATTTCCACATATAGCATCATTTAAATAAAAGTGTTCAGAAGACAAGAGAATGCAAAGAGACATGGTCACATGCCAAAGGGAGTGGGTGACAAGACTCCACTTGTCTGACTCATCTTTCCATTTTGCAATAAATCTAATTCCTTCACAGCACAATGCAGGACACACTGTTTCACAAATTTGCTCCAGTTCAGTCATCCAAACTTCACACTTTTATCTCAACATTATTAACCCTTAGCAGGAGCTATGCTGTGTGTGTCCAAGGCTGCAGTGCTCCTCTCGCTCATTTTGAAGTGTAATACTCAGGGAAGGGTTTTAGGAGGATTTTAGGCCGTACCTGAGAGATAATTTCTGTCTCTCTTGATGCAGTGGTCCTTTGGTGTGCTGATGTGGGAGATGCTGACCAGAGGAGCAAGCCCCTACCCAGAGGTGGATCCCTATGACATAACGCATTACTTACTCAAGGGCAGGAGGCTTCCTCAGCCACAGTACTGCCCTGACCCTTTGTGAGTATTTTATCCAATTTGAAAAATACCTGTAATTCATGGTATCATTTAGTTTATATACAGCAACTGTACAACTTCACAGAACTCACTACATTACAAGAAAGAGGAGGGACGGTATTGGCGCAAAGTGCAAGTAGTAATAACAAGATGTTCGAATGGTCACTCAGTAACTTGAAAACCATAAATTGTCCACTGCTTGTTTTTCAATAGGTCAATCAATGCTGTTTGAGAGTTAATGTGTATGTCTACCACACACTTCTTTTCACACACATGTTGTAACTTTACAAGGACAAACTGACACATCTTTGCTGTTTTAATGATAAATCCCCTTTGCTCACAAAATTAAAGAATAATGGAAAATAAATCAACCATTCATACACCTTGTTCCCTGAGGCCTTGTCACACTTCCTATCCAACGTGGGTTAAGAGCTCATGGAGGAATGTCACTCAGGAAAGAGCACCAGCATTAGAAAGTAAAGGAATGTTTTGACATAAGTTGATTTCTTGTCTCGAATTAAATGATGGAGCCAGCAGCTTGTTCACTTAGCCTGGCATCAAGACTGTGGTCAATGTCACAAAATCTGTGTATCATAGTCTGTTCAAAAAGTTGTAAAAATATGTGAAAATAATAATTCACTGTTTTATAGGGGTGATTTGCCCAACTATTATCTATACAGTTAAGTATTCACTATATAAGTGAATAAATCATTAATTTAAGATCATTTTAACATGGTAAAATTATGAAAGTCACTATGATGTTGCATGAAAAGTTAGCTGGTCATTCACTCTTCACTCACACTGTCTATGTTTTCTAGGTATAACATTATGCTCCAGTGCTGGGACCCTGACCCAGAACTGAGGCCCAGCTTTGCTACACTAGTGTCGGCAGTCTCCAACATCTTGTCAGGTCTGGAGGGAGAGCACTACATCAGTCTGAATGTCACCTATGTCAACCTGGACCAGCCACGACCTTACCCAGCCCTTACAGAGTCCGCTGATGAATATGACTCCACAGACATTGACGACTCAGGCTCAGTCTCTTCCTGATCCACTCCTCCTCCTCCTCCCTCTCTCCACCTGACTCTAAATTTGGTGCTAACAGCAACAGTATAAAAACACCTCTGTTCTGTCACCACAGAGCGTGTGAAAAACAGTGACACTGCCTACTATGTGCTTAGAAATTGTGGTGAAATACTTTCAGCTGACTAAACACATGCTCAGGCAGCCATTTTGGATGTTTGGTAGGCTATCAATAATTAGCTTAAAACAACATAACCATCAAAACTGAAATAATAATATGCTATACATGTGGTCTGTGTGTTATTTTTCAGTGGTAAGTAGTCTACAGAAATCAAATCGGTTTTACTAGCATCTTAGCTTGCTAAACAACACAACACTTGTTACCTATTAGAAATTAAATTGGCCTGCAGGTTAGCGACAATGGCATGTTTGTTCAGATTAACAAAACAGGCAGGCCTACAGATGTTTAGGGACAATAACAGCTCTGACTATAGTACTAATAGCCAAACAAAACTTCCTCAGTGCCGAACCTGTGCCTACACCACGGGAATCATTTTCAGATGTATTTTTTGCTCATCCAGGTCTTCCATGTCTTTCGTCTAACATTGTTGCCACAATATTAAGGAGAGGATCCACAAGAAGCAGGGTTATAATGAAGTAAAATCTGTGGAATTCAGTGGCAGATTAGCTTTGTTTTGACACCTTCACCTGCTTCAGTAGCATAACCCATGTGTATATTTCGAGGCAAGACATTCCCACATTTGCTTAATTCTTTTGCAATGCAGTGATTATTCTGTATATATTGGATCGTACTTTTGTGAGACAAAAGGTCCTGAAACAAATCTGACACCACTCTGCTGCTTGTATTTCTGTATTTCTTGTATCACAGTGTCCTTGAAATAGTGTAATAAATTAAATATTTATTTGTTTATAGATTTGTTCTCATATTATTGAAATATGATAGTAAATATGAGAGGTTTAGCAAATTCTGTCCCTTGCTGGTGATTTATGTCAGACAGTTTTTACTGAATTCACTTGTCTTTTTTGGGCTTTTCCACCAGAGGTCAGTGTTTGTCAAAAGTTCTCTGCATACCACTGAGCTGATGAAGAGGTTTCCAACATGGATCCATTGTATATGCGTGGTTGTTTTCAACATGTTTGCTATAGCAAGGCAACTTGAAAGACCCAGGTTGTTAGCCAAATCGAAACAAACCAAACAATAAAGCCTCCAAAATAAGCTAAAATAAAGAGAAACAGACAAGAACACCACAACAGACCAAACAGGTACGTTTCCCTCTTTTCTTCCACTTTCTTTGGTTTTGCCTTTCATTTGGCTAGAGCAAACAGCTGCATTTACCCAACACAGACAAACAATCTGTCAATCGTACAAAGACACCAAACAAACATCTCACCAACATACAGTAGAAAATCCCTGTGCTACAAACACCCATCACACACCAAGCATACGCTTCCCCCACAACGAAACTAAGAAACCTGTGGGAATAAATATCATAAAGGTTTCAATTTTTTTCCACACAGCTAAGAACAAAAGTCAATTCCTGTGTGGTGAGGCGTTTGATATTGACAGAGCAGAGAGACAGACCAGCTTACACTGTCAAAATGTGTTTATGTGTGAGACCCCATTTTGCAGGGCCAAGCCCATAGGGTGAAGAATTAAGACAGCCACGATCCTTTCTTTTTCTATCTCCTTTTGTTTCGCTGTCTCTTGTTCCCTGCTGTATTATGTGGGCCATGAAAAGTACAGAACCTGTAAAGACTGCTGCTGTCAACTGGGTGACCATCTCATGCCTGGAGAGCTCAGGAAAGCTGGGCTCATCATTAGCCATACCCATATGCAGGCCTTTTGATGTGCACCTCACAGACATTGACATTCAGTTTCCCCTTCCCTCCTTCTGTTGGGATTCTTTATGTGGACTTCAAAACCAATGTGTAGACTATGAAACAAGACAATCGATGCTGGTTGATCTTGATGCAGAGAGTGTGTGCGATTTATGCCTGTATGCTGTATCTGTTGCATGGCAGCCTCATCAGAAAGAACATGAATAACCAGTGCTCGAGTTCTCTGTCAAGTTTGGAGAGCGGGAAAGCAATCTGTGAGATTGGCCATCTGAACAAGACTTTCTGAAAGTGGAAGGCTAATTATTTCCATTGCTATGTGATGATGGCAGACCCTCACAAATAAGTGTTGGAGCTGAACTCAGAGCTCTTGGATTGTGTTCCAACAGGAGCTGGCACAGAAAGTGTCCTGTGAGAAAACCTATGGAACTGATGAAGCAAGGCTGTCATCATATGTATAGCTGCAAATAGCTAAAATGACTACTTGAGACACATTGAACATTGCATTGAAATGAACTCATTTTATGACAGTGATATCCTCATGAACCCTTCAAGTCCTGTCTGAATACTGAATGAGTCACTTTATGTTTCATCTATCCATATATCCTCTATAGGAAAGTCGCTGTGATAGAACAGGGGTATTTTTCTGCAAACAAAAATGAAGAAATCAGTTGCATATCCAACCCCAAGCAGCAGCTGTGAATTTATGATAGCTCCAGAGGAATCATTCAACAGTATTAAACTGCACATTCTTTGGACTTTAATGTTTTTGTAGTGGCTTTTAGCAGCAGACGTGAGAGGAAAATGTTTTTGTAGTAGGTTCAACCGTAATTGGTGCATTCAGCCCTCCCTGCCCTGAGCACTTAGGGCTATATTTCATTTTACTTCTTCCTGTGTGCTGAGAGGATTTTCTGTGACTATACACTACACAAAAAATACACTAGCTATTAAAACATGCCTTGCCAACTGAGCATGGCTGCTTGGGCCAAATTTATAATTTAGAACAGTATTTGCCCATTTAGCTGTTGTATAGTGCCTCATTATAACATAATGATAATAAACTTTCTTTTATGTTTAATGCTATTGCATCTAAAGACCAGAGGCAGTGGCAGAGTGATTACAAGGATGAACTGTCAGCTCAGAACAGAGATCATTTAGACCCTTGTAATTCAAATCTAGGAAAATGCTTTAATCATTTCTAAAACAAACAGTAAACCAAAGCAAAGATACACAATCAGGTTTGGTGTGTTTTCTTTTACTTTGCTAATCTAATATTGCAATAGTTCAAACACCTTGAGCTTCAACCAGTGACGCCAGATGGCCACCAGACCTTTGACCTTGGACCAAATGAGAGTGCATGATGGAAGAAAGAAAAGACAACTTAAAAAGGCAATAAAAGTGAATAGTAAATATGCGTTCTTTTTAAATTTCAATGTACTTGTATAACGTTATAACGAGCAAAAGACAATGATGTGTTATTGTGCCTATACAGTCCAAATCTCCAGGAGGTCAGTGTTTTTATTTGTTGCATTTGTTTATTTGTTGCATTTGTTCATATTATTTGGTCCCTTCATCATTTCCATGTTTTCAACATGCATTCTGTATTGTCTTTTCTGTATTAGCATTGTCTTTTCTGTATTGGCATGTATTTTTGAACCTGCATTGTTTCTGAATTTGTAGCATGTTTTTCCTGATGGAAGTGTGCTCTTGTCAGCCACTGTAAGAAGATGACCTTTACAGCTGACTTCTGTTGAATGTGCAAGAGACTTATAGTAGATACACTGCCTATATATTGACAGTGCAGAGTGTACAGGCATCCATCAGCAGCCTCAGCTTCTGAGAAGTGATGCCTGTCTCTACCCTGCAACCTGCAGCAGATGAGAAGAATGCAAACTGTTGTTGAGCCAATGTCAGTTCTGTATTGGGAGGAAAAACTTGACTCCCTTGAGAGATCAGGCCTGCATCTTTAATACATGCCATTAATAATTTAGTCTTTTATTTATTTTTTATTTTTTAACAGAAACTATGAAATATCAAACTTTTTTCTCCCCAGACCATGTTGACAGCAGGGAGGAGATGCGCTCTGTTAAGCTGATACTGGTCCAGTACTTGGGCTTGAAATATAGTGATGTTAAAAGCTATTGATTTTCCAGCACCATGCCTGACTTATTTTACCCAGAAGGTATAGTATAAGGTCAAGGCATATTGTTGATTTTTCTTTTTTTTTATCTGCGGAGACTAGAGAGTCTGAAAACCAAGTAATTCCCAACAAACTTTGTCCACTGGACCCAAAAGGTGTTTTATTAGAAAAAAGTAAACACAAGCAAATTCAGCCTGATCCAAAATTCAAGTCTGTTCCCCCCTACTTGCGGTTATCCATTTATTATAAGTACATCATACCTTGTGAAAAATATGCCAGGCTCCTTCAGCAGTTTTCAACCCACCTTCTTTTTCATTACAAATCGAAATAATTAAAAATAAGATTGGCTCACTCCCTTCTTTTCAACTGTAAGGCACTTGCCGTGGGATTTACAGCTATGCCCTGATTGAAAATGGAGGAGGGATAAAAGATTTCCTGTCACCATTAATCTTCAAAAAGCTATGGCAGCCTCCTCAGTTGTCCCTAGATTGCAGTAAATTGTAAACAGGAAAGCAAAGAACAGAGTTCTTTAGATCCATTCACACCTCTTAACTAAGGTGCAGAGTGTATTAAATAAGCCTAAACCGTGCAAGTGGTCAGAGGTACTTTGAGAATACAGAAATCAGTAATAGATGCTCACTGGCTGGGCTCAATGTGACCCATTGGGTTAATTATATATTTTAAAATTAAAATTATATATTTCTATAAAGTGTTTTATGCAAAGCGCTCTGAGGTTCCAACCCCACTCATGGGGTGGAAGACGTCATGGCTAGTGTCATTAAAAGATGCCCTCTTTTTACTAGTCGTATATTTTAGGAGCTTTAGCCTTTCAGCAACTTTAGGGTGTGACAATACGGGTGGCAGAACTTGTCAGTGGATTCTGACTGTAAAGATAACAAGGCTTAGATAGACTGTCATTAAATGTGGTTCAAATATGTACCTAATTTGACATTTGTAGTTTTGAATACAATGTCTCAACAGTTGTATGTGCTGGAATGAACCTTGTTATAATATTGGACTTTTCATTCAGCACCTCAAATTCTAAAATAAACTGCAAAACTAATGGCGTTTTTGTACACTGTGCTTTGTGCTTATTAGCAAACGTTAGCATGCTGATGCGTTCAACTGATATGGGTAAAACCTCTTAGCACCAGTGTGTTTGCATTATCACTGCGAGCATGTTTGAGTGCTGATGTTACCATTTAGTGCTATTGTACAGCATAACAAAGCCTCTAGCCTGGATATAGACATTTAGTCTTGTTTGTATTTGGACATAATCTATTGGGAAAATAAACACAAACCTATTAAGCCATTATATATAATAGGCTATTTGGTTGCAAATTCCTTGCAGTTCATATCTTCATTAATGAGCCTCTGCAATCCTGCTCTGCTGTGGTGTTTTATCTCTTTTGAGGATATTTGCCATTTAAAGACAAATGCTCTTTGATTATAAATACACTACAAGACAGTACAGTGTGCAGTGACATAATTCTGGTCATTGTGATTTTATATTGTGAGGAATATCTACCAACAGTTGTTAAAATTGTATGAGAACATGATCAAACAATGTGGAAGGAAATATTTCGAGGCCATGCAAGATTGAACTTTTTGTCTTTTTCTAAGCTAATTTATTATTGATTAACCGCGTTTCGAACATTAGATTGACCAATGCTCAGTGTTAATGCTACATCCAGCAAAGACAAAACAAGTGTGCTCTACAGGACTAAAAGACAGGATCAGTGACACTGCTTTGCATTTGGTGATCTTATTTGCTTTTCTGTGTAGAACACCTCATTTCAGGGGAAGAAATAATTTCAGCATGATTTTTCTGAACCAACAGATTACCAGATTCACAATGATAGTATGATGAGGTTGGTAGCCTACAGCCTGCCTCACACAACCTGCAGAGCTGCTTCTAGCTCTATAGACTAGAATTCAAAACCAAGCGTTCATAATAGATCTTATTTATTTGAATAAGTCATTGCCCCAAACAAAACATTTATTGAATCTGATCGTGATTTGAATCTCCTCCTCTCAGTAAGGCGCTCCATATAATATTCAAAAAGACATTATGGCTGTCCTTGGAAGAACTAATTATCATGAGGCACAGTGAAAAGGAACGCTTGCGATTTATACGTCTATATACAGATGCGTCATCCCCAGATCTCAACCCCTTTGGGAGGAAGTGGAGCAGGATGTTTGCAGCAGTCAACATGTCACAGAAAATGTGGCAGCTATGAGATCATCATGTCTGAAAGGACCTCAAATCAATGGGGAGGTTTCTAGCACCTTGCTGTATCCATCTTTTCAATAATTCAGGCATCTGAAGGCAAAGTAGCTTCTACTTTCACTAGTTCCAGTCAAGGTCCTGGGTTAGGGGTTAAGGTTAGGGTATGGTAAATCTAAGTTACTGTGAGATACACAGTGCCATCCTTTAGTAGTTAGTAGACAAAACAACATTTACAGCAAATCTTCCCTGAGCAAAAAATATTAAGAAAACTTTTCATACAACACATCATTGGCTTGGACACCTTGCCCAAAGCAGAGGACATTTAGAGGGCTCTGTTATCAACAATACTTGGGCCATCTCAACTTTAGTTTAAGGTACACTCATTTTTTTGTTTCATGTGGTTGTCTTGTCCTGAAGGCCACACAGTATTAGGATTATGCTTATTATTATTATTATTCCTAGAGTGTACCAAAATAGAAGTCAGGTTATCAATACCAGACGATTTATCATTCAAGGCAAAGTGGCCTTTAAAAGAAGTGAAACATAAACTCAAATAAAAATTAATTGATCAGCTTCAAAATTTAAGCCTCCAATTCTCCACAGTCTCTGCCTCCCAGTGTTTACCTCATTACATCCATCCTCAAGGTCAAGGAAAGTTCAACCTCCCCTTACATGCTAAAAATTGTTCTTTTCATTAGGCCATTCAGTGGTTATGCCCTCTAGTTGCAAGTGCACATATAATGCAATATAGTGCTATCTTGAATATACACAGCCAGTGTCATCATTATTCATCTCTGCTCCATCATTTCTCTAAATACACCCAGCTGGTTGCATCTACACCAAAGAACTGAGACAAGCCAAACAGCAGAAATGTTGTCTGTGTTAAACAGTTAGCCATTTCAACAACTCATTTTTTTTAATAACCTGAGGGGCTAAGATGTGTTTTGTTTGGGCATCAATACAGGAATGAGTCATAGAGAATAGCCTCCGGTGGGACAATGGTGTGGTACCAGGAGCTGGAGGCAGAGCTCAATTATAGAAGGCTTTGTGCAAGCTCTATTCCGTCAGCCTTGTATTGTATTTCTTCAGTAAATAGCAAAATTAATGATAAACCCATCTTTTTTGGACACCCGTGTCACTAATTTGTGCCTAGGGGTGTCCAGGGTGATAACACTGGAACACAATAGCGGGTGAGAGAGAAACACATTTTACTGACATGTACAACTGTCACACTTGCTAAATGGAAGTTCTCAGCTATTGTGCGCCTTTACTTGCTTTGATGGAATTTTCTTTTCACTCTGTGTCCTTGATCTTAAAGGAGACTGATGATGTGATAGAAATTCACATTTTCTCAAGTAATCATATTATCATAGCTGTTAATCAGTGACAGCAGGGTGCATGTGCAAAGATATTAGGCCGGTTTAGGATTACTGGATAGGATTCAGGCTATCGGTAGCGCCTTATTTAAAGTGCTAGTGTGGCTCAGGCATTGGGATGTGTTTGCTGAACATAGACACATGGCTAAATGCTCTGAAGATGACGGTAAAGTGAATTAAAACATAGCCAGTGAAATTGATTGTGTGGAGGTGGATGCAGTGGTGAAAAATAGCTGAGCACAGGTTTATAATGTGAGCAGTGCTTCGTCCTCAGGGCAGATTGGAGGCTACACCGAGTCAATTTTGGAAATTGAGGCCAGGGGTTGGTGGTTAGCATGCTATCCTTCTGTAGCAAAATGTGACAGTAATAAGAGTTAACAACGGCACTGCTTTCCACCTCAGGAGACAGCTCTTGGTGAGTAAAGGAATTAAGTTTGCCCCTGAAGTGACAATATTTCTTCCTGACTCATGAGTAAACAGACGTTACTGCTAATGTTAACTATTCAGTGGTGACAAAGTTTAAATAGCTCCTGTAAAATGAACAGCTAATTTTTTAATTTTTATATGCTGCTAAACAAAAGGGGCTCAACAGGCATAATGAGGACTACTTTTAATGCTTCAACCTACAACCTGATGATCCAACTGTGAGTAACTTGTGATTACAAGTAGTGGTTAAGTACCTTTAACTAGTATTTTTTTTGCACTTTTGGGTGTTGTGCATTTTTGTGCTTGTTGTCTTGTTGAGCAGTCCTTAGATTTCTCTCAGTTGAGGCCAATACACCGAATATTAAATATCTCTTGAGGTGTGCATAATGCTCATGTGAGATGGGATTGCATATTTCTCTGTAATCAAAAGAACTTTTAGTGTGTGTGCGTGTGTGTATGTGTGTGTGCACCACAACCTGCTGTCTCCTCATGCATGGAAAGTAAACCTGTCCTCTCTTCAACCCTCACACATGGAAAGTTTTGATAATGAGGAGCTATTTCCTATTTATGCTGCCATGTAGGTCTACAGGTGTTCAATATTTTAGAGATCACATCTCACATTTATCATCAGGTACAGTATGTGTCTTTTTTCTGCTGAGCTGACTGGATGACAAGCACATGATGCAAGCTTCCGTAAAGAAAGCATCAATCATGCAAATCTTCTCCTGGGACTACCCTGTCTCTTAGCACACTTTTCTCACTCACCATAATCAATAACCCACCAATGAGTGCCGCATCTAGACAGCAATCTGCCCCCCCCCCCTTTTTTATAAGAGTATGTTATGGCAGCATCATGCTGACATTCCCTCTCGCTTCAGCATCCATTTTTAATCATGGTATCTGGCCTCGCTGCTGCTCGTCAAGTGCCTCAGCCTCCTGTCAGAGTGTGGGCTTGTAGAGAGGGATAAGAGCTCTTATTGCTTCTATGTGGAAATAGATGTGCTGGTACAACTGCCTACCTTTCCTGGACCATCTGTGGAGTGGCAGTGCTGGGTAACTATTACATAAGGCATTCACAACAGGCCCTCTGTTTCCCACATTATGCTAACAAGTCCTTCATATAATTTGAATTTCTGTCTCAAAATGGCTTTAAATGCATTTCTTACACTGTGTCCAGCTCTTCCGACTGAAACTGTACTTTTATTTTGTGGTCCATCTCTTAGTGGTGGCAGTCTTTGCCTGCAGTTGGGTTGTGTTTTACATTGAATTACTCGCTGTGTCATACAGCAGAGCTTGTGTAATCAGACATTTTTGCATTATTTTGGACTTTTATCCAAGATTTAAAATACACATGAAATGTCACAGCATCTCTGCACTTAAATCAAGTGCTTGTGCTAGTATTAAGATACAACTCAGTTTTGTATTTACTGTGGTCTATGTTGCAATAAGGACAGATACATTTCTGAGGGGCAGCCAGGTATATGATAAACTATGGACTGAGAGTGCCATATAGAGTGATGTAGAGGTCTACTATAACATAACCATAACAGATTTTTTGGGCACTTGAGGGCACCTTACTATGAAAACAAAAGTGATATCACCCTTGAGGCTGATGGTGAACATGCTCGCTCTGACATTTAGCAGTGTTTTTGGCCAACTCCTGAGAGAAACATCTGCTGCTAAGTGCTCTGTGTTCGCCAGCTGGTTGCTAACCTTGTCTGTCTGCATGGTGCTGAGCAGGCAGCATACAGATAGAGATTAAAAACAAATGTAAATGAACCAATACACTAAAGCAGTGAGCAAGAAAACTTAAGCAATAAACGATGCTATATATACACTATACTATATGCCAATAAGCTAAAAATAAATATAATGGCGACAGCGCAGTCCAGTGACAATTATTTTATTAAGATACTGACTATCCAATTATTTCTTGTTTAATTAAAAATACTATGATCTGAACAAATAAAACCAATATCTCATGCCCTCTGTTGTTACACAAAGACACTGAATATTCTGTTGAGTATCAGCAGTGTTATGAGCTTTTTATTAGTTTCTTACTTTAAAGCTATTACGGCACACTCACGCCCATATGGTCGTCGCCAGCTACCACTGAAACCATCCCTTAAGTAGAACAAAGGGAGTCATTGCAGGGCAGTCATTAAGTTAAATGTGTGTGTGTGTGTGTTCCTGCATTGGTAAGGGTTTACACTTAGCATGATCTCTCCTACCCACAAGGTCTGCTGCCAACTGTTAAACATGGCAGTGGATCTGTAATGATATGGGGAACCATCGAGTGAGTCATTACATCAAATAATTACTGTGCATAGTTGTTAAACAGCCAAGGAATACATGGCCATTACACACACCCAGTGGCACCGTGGGGTGCATGGACTGTTCTCTCAAGATGGTCCCATTTTTTTAGACGATAATGCTCCCATTCAAACTACAAAAGTAGTTTCTGGGAACACCACATTGAGGATTTTCTTCTTGATGAAAGGTCCAGCTTCCACTGCATGTCGTTGAAAATGCTGAGTGACAGCTGCACCAGGAAGACTGAAGCACGCCTGAAGGCAAATAACGTCACCACTCATTGATACATTTATAATATTTCATATGGGCTGAATTTAAAGTAATCACAAATTAAGATAGTTAATATGTCAATTTTTCAAAATTTCTTTAAGCTGCTACATTTGGAAAATGTACCCGTATATATTAAAGTCCAATCAGTTGTTACATTACAGCTATTTGGCTCTACAGTAGGAAAATGAATGCATTGTAGTGTAAATTGATTACATAGGATTGAATACTAATTTCATATCTAGGGAAATAAGACTGAAGGGTAAAAGGTAATTTTATTGATGCTCATACATCAAGGAGACGACTACAAGGATAGCTGAGAAAATGAAATATCCATGTAATAAATAGCACCATATAAATCAGCAGATACTTAGACATATTAAAGCTCATTTTGAATGCTTTAGTCTGGAGCTGGCTCACTCTGACAGTTTTCCAACGAGTCCGCTGGGAGAGCAGATAGTCACAAAACAGAGAGTGTAATTAAAAAAATGTCTTTCAAGCATAGGTGCCAGCCAATGCAGCAGGAACAGGAGACAGCAGTGGGAGTCATGGAAACAGCTGATGGATGGGGACAGACAGCATGAACAGAAAGGATAAAGACGATGACCTGTCAAAGTGCTCTAGTGTGTTTGTGTTGCTTCTGCCTCCCTGGATGTAACGTGATGTCAAAATGGACAACAGCAAAAATTGAGTGCAACCACCGGCCAAACTCTGACATCATCTTTTACAAATGTATTCTTGCAATCATTTGCTCTGGCACAGTGAAGCCAGCAGCATTGTCAGGCTTAAAAACAGAGGACCACATAACATATTGTAGAGGCTCTTTCTGCTCCTTGGAAGTGACAGTGCCTTCCCACGTCAGTGTGAGTAAAAAGCCATTTGTAATCCATCTATCCATAAGATTAGCAATATGAGGCTTCCATCCTTTAAAAAAATTAGCACTCATCTCCAAAACTAATGAAAACCTGAAGCCCCGCAATCCCTGCAATGGAAATTTGCATAATAATTATAATGTAGCAAAGACAGTGGGGGAGGACAGCAAAACAAACCCCTACCAGCTGAATAAGTATAATTCAACATACAGTAAAAATAGCTCTGGCTTCTTCAGAGTCCAGCCTCCACATTTTGTCTCACTACTTGATTACTATAGCTGTCCACAAGTGTCTGCAGGGATGTCCATGTAACTGGAGTTTACTCCAATGATTAAATATTAATCAGAGTTGTAGGAAACAGTGCAGCAGAAGCTCCTGATGTTTAGTATCAAGTGTAGATCAAATACTGGATCGTACACTTTGCATGATCCAAATCAGTAACTTGCTACATTCACACAATTTCGCCAGAATGGGAAGAACAGGAAAAGTGTAATGTTCCTACCGTGGTTCGCTGTTGTGCTAACCTTGTATATTTGGAACTGTTTGTTACCAAATGATACAGTGTATATTTCCTTTTAAATTAGCTTTACAAATGGTTTTAAGATTGTGCATATATAGTATATTGATGTATGTAACACACAGTGGCAGCGCTTTTTCACTTGCATCTGCATATTGTCACAGTTATAATCTGACAAACATATAGTATTTGCTGTTGAGACAATGCTGACATAGCTGCCCAAAGTAGATAACATGATGTCATGTCTCCATAATCCACACCAGGCTACGATAAAACCTGACAACAGTACAAAAGGGCTGCCTTAAATGTCGGATCTTGTCAGCTCTTAAGTATCGGAAAGCAATGACTTCTTTGTAGGCTTATTGCTGATGTGGACAGGTCATTATTGATGAGACAACGAGTTAGAGGACCAGTGTATGACCACCTCCTATCTGTTCTGCAGTGGTTATCAAATGACACATTAAAATAAAATACAAAGCATCAGCACATATATTCTGTATATTGTTTAAGGAATTTACTTGAAGCTACAGATGACACCAGATGGTTTCGCCATAATTGGTGAGGAACACCACCTATTTAACTGCACAGCAGGGCAGACAGACACTCCAGCTGCATTTTCCTTTGGGTGCTGTGTTTACACTGCTGCCTCTGCTGTCTCAGTTAGACTTAATGTTCCAGCTCCACAGACACCTTGCTTCACACAGTATCACCTCTTATCTCCCACTGAAAAACCTTCCTGTCAATCACAGAGACGATGAAAGGCCGGGCACTGAGCAACAACAGCTACAGAAAAATGAGTCCTCTTTTGTTTTCAGATTTAAAAATACATGATAAGTGTTGTTATGGAGGATTTGTCTAAATGTTTGACCCAAGACTCCTGTTCACATTTAAAGAGAGGAGAGCAAAGTTGTTAAAAAAGGGAGCAACTGGTAAGAGTTCCTAAACAACAAAGGGACCAACGCATACTGGAGGATTGGAAGCTTTAATTTGATAGTGGATAAGTACATTTTCCTCCAACAGTGTAGCTATTAGCAAATGTGTCAGGAAACATAAAACACACAGGTGAAAATGAATCTGTGGGGACAGGGTTTGCAGATGTTTTTAATCGAGTGTGTAATTCTGTTTCGTTCAAAGTTGCTCCATCATTGTTTACGTGCTAGCAATGGATCAAATTACTTCATGTGCAGTTTGTGACAGGAGTTGGGAAAAAAACCTACTAGGAATTTTCACTGGGCTCACTATGAAGTAATTTTAGCATCTTTCAGATCATGATTTTGAGTTTAGAGTTTCATGTTTTCATCAATCACTGTATATGAAGATGGACGACATGACAGATCCTCAAAGTTAAGCCAAAACAACTCCATAGTCTCCGAGTATCTTTGCTGCATTATAGGTCAGGGGATGGGACGTGGTCCACAAAACTAAAAAAAATAAAAGAATCTAGTCTCTTTTTTTTTTATCATGCTGATAAGTTGATAAGTTTGGGTTTATTTAGTTTAATGTTATAAAAAGCAGTATGTCATGTAATTAAATGCAGGTACATGGGCAAGACTTTGATACATCGACTGCCCTTATCTGAGATATTTTGGCTTTATTTTTTGTACAGTGCATGGAAGTAGAGACAGGTCATCCGTCTTCATATACAGTCATTGATGATGTGTCTCAGGACAAAAGAACATCCACATTTCCAGCAGCAGCGGACAGCTGTTGAAGCAAAAAAGCTTGACTAGAAAGACTATACACTACCTGCACCTGCATCGATAAACAATCAGAGTAGCACAGTTGGACACTGGCAGGTAAATGGTTGAGCATTTATCAGCTAATGACTCTGATATTTCTCTCAGAGCTAAAATCGTTGATGCTAATGCGGCTGAGATGTTTCCAGGTACTAGTAAGAAACATCCATCCAATGGCTATAGTGCTTATGTGTGTGTGTGTGTGTGTGTGTGTGTTTGTACTCCTATCATTGTGAGGACAAGTGTGAATTTTAAACCTTTGGAGTGAGGACCATTTTGTAAAGTAAGGACATTTAGGCCGGTCCTCACCATATTTTCATTGTAATGGCTTCTAGAGGCTGTTTTTATGCTTTTCTCCAAGTTTCAGAGTGGTTGTATGTAAGATGCATGTTAAAAGAAAGCACAGCTCCACTATCAGCACCTATAGGGCAGGGATCATGTGTACAGCACATCATCTCAACGTGTGTGATGTCCTCAGGACCACCAGAGTGAGAGTCAACTTCACCAGTATATCCAGTCAGCTGTAGTAACTTTGGACGGCCAGAGACCATTTGTCCTGACTTTTATGAGAATTATCAGTGTCCAGCCTTCTGTTCTTATGCTAGCATGCTAGGCTAGCAGGTCTCAGCGTCTTACTCTCTGTGGTAGAAACTTTGTCGCATAACCATAACAAGTATTGTAAACTGGACTCATTATCGTATATCTCTTCAAACTAAGATTAAGTCAGTCAGGGTTCAGGGCCTAAGAGGCGGGAGGAATTGGGCCTGGATCTGGTCCCGGTCCCGATTCCGGTCCCGGTTCGGGTCCCGGTCCCGGTTCCGGTCCCAGTTCGAGTCCCGGTCCCGGTTCCGCTCCCGATCCCGGTTCGGGTTCCGGTCCCGGTTACGGTTCGGGTCCCGGTTCGGGTTC
>OMNW01028362.1:0-15583 GCA_900303245.1 Selene dorsalis
AGGTAAGGTGATCAATAAAAATTATTTGGGATTGACGCGTAATGTTTTTTTGGAGTCGGAAATTACCAAGTCAAAGATTGAAAAAGTTGAATGCAAAATTGAATATTGATTTTGTAACTAGAGTGAGCTTTGGACAGTGCAGGGTCAATAAAATGCAGTGCATAATAAAATGGTAAAGAATAATAATAATAAAATGGTAAAAAATGGAAATGGTAAGGATCAGGTGAGCTTCATTTCTCATAGGGTTAGGTGAAGTAGTTAAATACTCAGAGTCTCCCCTATGTTGTCCACCGACAAACATAGTTTTTTTGGGAGACAATGGAAAGGCACTGGCCGGCGCAAGTTAGTCCCCGACCATCTCCCACTTGTTCTCATGAGCCATATAAGAGTAGAAAAGAGGAAAGAAGATGAGGTGGGGTGGGGTGGGGGAAGGGAAGGAGAGGGTTCTATGCTTCCTTTTTGAACTGTCAGATCAGGTCCAAGGGAGGATTCAAAACTCCAGGAGTGTCCCGATGGATTCGTTGAAAAGATTGTAGGTAGTAAATATTATTCCGTAAAAAGAAAATTCCGTGTACGAGGGTACAGAAGAGAATCCAGTTTTGGATTTTAAGTTCTTTTGGATTTATTCAAGTAAGCTCATTTAAAGAAAAAGTGGTTAAATTGAGGTATTAATTGAGACTGGTTATGTTTAAAAATTACTAGGTAAGTGGATCCATAAGGTATTCAGCCAGTTGGCATAGGAGGATAAAGATTAAATTAAGGTAAGAGGCCAGACTGGTTAGGTTTAGAAAAAAAATTACATATAAGTGGATCCATAAAGAGGTAAACCAGTTCGAGTTTGGAGAAATGAAATTAGGTTTAGGTACTAAAGGGAATTGGTTAAGTTTAGTAAAAAGAACTGGTAAGTGGATCCATAAGATAATCAACCAGTTGGCATAGGGAATAGAGATTTAAGTTTAGGTAAGTAGCCAGGCTGGTTATGTTTAGAGAGAAGTGCAGGTCAATGGATCCATAAAGAAGTACACCAGTCCAAGTTTGGAGAAATAAAATTAGGTTTTAGGCATCAAGGGGAATTGGTTAGGTTTAGTGAAAAGAACTGGTAAGGTGATCAGGAGTAAGATAAAGTAAACCTGTCCAAGTCCTAAGGTTGAGTTTTTAGGTGAGAGGAATCGACAGGTAAGGTGATCAATAAAAATTATTTGGGATTGACGCGTAGTTTTTTTTTGGAGTCGGAGAATACCAAGTCAAAGATTGAAAAAGTTGAATGCAAAAATGAATATTGATTTTGTAACTAGAGTGAGCTTTGGACAGTGCAGGGTCTCATCCTTTCTGTTGCTCCAGCAGTTGCCTTCATGTGGTCCGCACCAGTGAAGGCCAACTACCTTTGCAGAGGGTTTGAGTACTCTGTGTGTGTCAGAGATCACCTCCCCCTCCTCCCTCTCTCTCAAGAGTCAACCAGGCGCACCTTTTCAACCTGAATCTCTCACGACAGGCGGAGCACCAGCGTGAGAGAATGTGGAGGGCGTAAGGGAGAGCTCATCAAGGGAGAGTTTAGCGGAGGATGAGAGAGTGTGTCTACCAACTGCAGCACAGACATCTCCACATAGACAGAGTTCTTAACGGAGCAGCTTTTTGGCTGTAGACTCGTCCCCTGGTTTCTCATACTGCCGACTCGGGTCAGAGACCTTGGGAAGGCGCAGAGAACAGGTCGAGCCCCATCACCAAAATTGGACTGTTCCTCCAAACTACTGTCGTCTGTGTTTAAGGGCACGAAGGCAGTGGTGTGCTGCCTGCGAGGCCCCAACTGCGAAAAACAGTGTGCGTTTTTCGATTCATGTCTGCATTTAAAGGAACGGAGGCACATTTTCAGCGCCTACAAAGCCCCAACAGCGAAAAACTGGTTAGGTTTTTCGAGTGAGTCAGGATGTGGTCTGTGTTTAAAGGAACGAAGGCACCGCTGCCTGCGAAACCTCAGCTGCGGAAAACTTTGCGTTATCCGATTGATTGACAGCGTGGAGAGTCTGCAAAGTTTAAGCTCAGTCTGGGACACGTCAGCAGTTGTGTGCCTTGAGATCACAGAGTGTTTCGACCGCTTATCACAAGGCACTCTCACCCAAGGAGGGTCCCGCCCAAGATGCGCCTTCTTCGGGGCGTGTCCCAGTCTAAACCTACTCTACACTAGCCACTTGGTTTTTAAGATCTTGAGTTTCTTTGAAGCAAAATGGGGGTTAGGGTTAGGCAAAGGG
Organism: Selene dorsalis; assembly: GCA_900303245.1. Taxonomy (NCBI): domain Eukaryota; kingdom Metazoa; phylum Chordata; class Actinopteri; order Carangiformes; family Carangidae; genus Selene; species Selene dorsalis. The sequence goes on from OMNW01028362.1 coordinate 2,247, forward strand.
TTATGGTTAATTTAATTTTAAACCAAATGTTTGTCTTCACAGGTGGCTCAACACATCTGCCCTTTGTCCAGTGATCAGGGTAAAACAGAATCAAGCAGAGGACCTTTCTGTGAAGAGGCCTCTTTTTTTCTGGACTGCAGTGAATCTTTATAAAACTCTGACCTCTGAAGAAGAGTACATCTGATCAGTCAACACTTCTTTAGGACACGTGATGACCCTGACCAGACAACAGGATTTACTCTGACATTCTACTGCTTGTAGTGGAACACAATGGTAAACTTTCCCCATTGGCTAATTTATAGAGAATTGTGTTCTTTATTTGGGATATTGAATCACAGGTCGACCAGTGTGAACAGCAGATCACTATATTGATAGAATCACAAATATTCATCTCAACTTTTCGATTAATCAATGAGATAAATCGACTGAAGTCCAGCATTAATCCAAATATTGACAGACACAAAGCTGGATTGACACCTAGCCCCACTCTGACTCTGTGTATCTCTCTGTTACAACTGTGTAAATAAGAACACATCACTGACTGGACAACAACAACCCCACAGCAACAAGTCCATCGTTCTGATCACCTTCAGTGGGTAACATTCTGTCTGTGTAACTAATGACATTAGTAATAAAGTATGATTGTGTAAGTACAGCTTTGTGTCTTTTAAACATTTGTCTGTTACCCATCACATATCAATACAAATGAGTATTGGGCAAGAAAGTGGTAAAAGAGGGGATGCTCGGTGGGCGAGTGGTTAAGAGCATGTACCATGTTGGCAATGCCCAGTGCAGTGTACCGCATGTCATTCCTCCAGGCTTCTCTCCCCACTTTCCTGTCTCTCTCCACTATCCTGTCACTTAAAAAACTATCTTAAAAACAAAAAAAAGAAAGTGGTAAAAGAGAGTGTTAAAACCTGAATGATGAACTAAACACAAATATGTATAACTAATAAACAACTCAAACTGACTAAAAAATTAAAGAGGAAGTATGCAGGATTTTTACCTTAACTATGCTACATTTTGACCTTAATCAAACAGTTTTGGAGTAATTGTGATGGTTAAATAAATGACTTGTAACTTGTTACGAGCTCTCTGCCTTCCCTATAGAGTCTTTTGGCCAAAAAACCTACTTTGCAACATCAGCCCCTCCAACCACCAGAGTGTCCCACCTCTTGTCGCAGTGGCATCGTGACACAAACACGCCCCATAACCCGTAATCTCTTGTTTGTGACAGATAAGACTACACAAATATACACATCGTAATGTGTATATAACATATAATGTTATCCAGCACTCTATGCATTACTTTCTTGCTGGCTTTGTTGAAAAAAATTGCACATTACCGGGAGGAAGATTAGCAAAACAGCAGAAAAGCGACTGGACTTGCATAGTTCTTGCATAGACTTGCATAGTTAAAGAGGAACTATGCAGGATTAAGGTCGTAGGTCAGTGAAAAGCCACGTAAAAAACCCCGGATGACAATAACACAACAACTCCGAACCGCTCCGTACTCTCAGGGAGTAGTACTGGTGATTCATAACAAAATATTGGTGAAATGAACGACTTTCACGGCAGATAAGGCCTTATTTAGAAGCTGCATCATTGCCCCAACAACTCCCATTATATGGATATACGTGCATCGCGAATGGATCTAAATATCCTCCGAAGGACTCCAAGTTACACCAAAGTTGTTCGGGTGAGTAAATGAACGTATTTTATGCTAGAAATGAGGTCCAGGTTACAAAAAATGGAACTTATTCTTTAAATGCGCTGTGGGCAAGGCACACTGCAATTTTGTCATTTTATATTTAGACATGAACGAAGGGAGACAGCAACGCCAGACTGCCAAACTTCACCCAGGAGGAAACTGATGTTTTGGCCTGGGAGGTCCAAATTCCGTAGCCTGGACCTTGTCGGCAAGCGTCTCTCTCTTTCCCCTTTTCTTTTGAATTTTCTGAGATGAGAGATGTGCTTTTGGCACAAAATTGTCACTGTGCCAAGCTGAATCTGTTGACAACTTCCCTTACTGCACCGCCACGCCCATCTTGGCGCACCTCGGTATACCAAATTGCCAAATTGGCTGCGTGCTGTGTTGCGCCAGACAAAATTACCACCGCGCAGGGTTCCCCACCGTCCGCCACGCATACACCTGGCACGAAATTAGAGCCCCTTGTGTCATAATCAGTTAATGAATTTTATGAGGCCTTGACGTTTGACCACCAAAAAATCTAATCCTTGTGGTCCTGTGAATGTTTGCACCAAATCCAAAGAAATTCTTCTATGTGTTCCTGGGATACCAGGGTCACATTCATTAGTCAGACAACCTGAAAAGATGAAGCCCCTGGTTCTGATGCAAGAGGTTCTGAGAAGGTCAGAGTTCAGACTCTTGTGTGATGTGATGACTGATTAAAGAACAATTTTTTCCTCTGCAGTTATAGAAACAGACAATTTGTGTCCTGACGGCTGCTGATTTCCAGTCCAGTGTTGAATCCTCTGTTCACAAAATTAGTTTTAGCCATAATTCTGTGTTATAAATGAGGGGATCTTAAATTTTTCAACTGTGGACTCCAGTGAGGAATTAGTCCTCATTGCTTGGCAATCAGGTTTATTAAAATATTCCATATCCTGGTCATAAAGGGAGCAACAGGCCTGTAAGTCAATCCAGATCTGGAGGAACAGAGTCAGTGGAGTCAGAAGACAATCTCTTTTTTTTCTTTTCTTTTTTTTTTTGCAGTGCTGAAACCTTAGTTTTAATTCTTCTCTTTGGGAAAATAACATGAAGACATGTCTGTGATCTCATCCAGAGGTTTACAACTGTGGAGCACAGACACACACACTCTCTCTTTCCCTCACCCCTTGGATGAGGAGTGAGGGCCAGCCCTGCTCTGTCAAAATGCATTGACAGGGTCAGAGCCAGACACTAGTCTCTTCAGAGGAGTGGAGGCGGGGCTTGGGGGCATGGGAGCTCAAAACAGAAAACCTCTTTTCAAAGCGCTGATTTCTTTTAAGTGAAGCAACAGCAGGCGAGTTTCTCTCTCTCTTTCCCTCCACTGCAGTCATTACACCAGCACATCAAAGGAATCTCATTCTCTCCCCATATGCTCTATAGTTTCATAATCTAATGAAGGGTTTTGTAATTATAAAGTCCACAAGGGGAACAGAGCTAATTCATTTTCTGGAAGTACAAATTTCATTACAGCCTCTCAGTAAACCATTGATTCTATCAACAGCTTTGTTCTCTAATTTCATTTAATCATGTTACAACGGGCACTGGAGTGAGGGGAGATCATTCCCAAAACTTTCCAGACAGGAAGAGAGATGTTAAGAGAGAGAATGTCACAACATCCAAGGAATTTTTCATCTGTTCATAAAAGGTGAAGCCTGTACATTTACATATGTGTTATCTATCTGTGCTATGGAAAGTTGCTTCCCTTGTGATATTTCTTGAATAATGGCTTAGTTAGACCCACCTGCATCCTCCTGACTTGTTATGTACGCTTCAAATCAGATGGCAGACCTTGCCTCTGTACAGGTTTTTGTGAGGTCAGTGCAGATATGTAGTTTTTAAAGAATCTGAAACCATAACACTGGATCTGCTGCCTGCATAAGTTGGATCTCCAAAAGGGGTAGCCTACTTCAGTAAATGGTCCTGTTAGTTTATGTTTTCAAATGCTACTTCAAAACAACTTGTTTTTTCTATTTTTTCTGAATATAAAATGTTTTGCTAATGTGTGCATGAGTTCACATAAGAATATTCAGTATATATGCATTATATTTACTTACGTGAAAACAAGGTTTGATATTAAGTTTGATAAACAGAGTAGCTATTTGGCCTGACGCTTAACATTGAGGGAGCAAACAGAATAGAGATAGTCTTAATTTAATAATATCGAATGATAATTCAGTGGTCCAGGTCATGAGCCTCCTGAGCCTCTCAGTCCTGCAGTGAGATGAGATGTCTGCTGCTGCAGCTGCTTATCTGACCTGACAATGCATGTGGACAGTTGTTTGTGTTGTCTAACATACTCTGCATCTTTGCATGCATCTCCCAACAACTGTCCTGAGTGGGTCTGGACTCCTGCCAGTCACAGTCCTAGCATTTTTATCCAGCTTGTCCAGCCTTCTTGTGTTCAGGTCAGACATTCTGCTGCCCAAGTAGACTGCAGCATTTATCAATTCACTGGCCCCTAATGACTGTTGTACAGTTTTAGTCAATCTATCATATAAAGCACAATCAAGTCGTTGTGAAGTTATGGTTCATTTCATAATTGTAGAAAAGGTCCCAAAGTTGTTGTATATTTGTGGATGTTAAATATGTTAGATATAGTATTCGTGGGTTAATGTGTGAGCAGAGCTCCCTGCTGGGGTTACATCGTAATTGACCGCACTCGGTCAGGCAGCGGTGTGTGTGGCCACAGTGAATGACGGGGTGAGGAGTGAGCGTCGAGTTGGCCGTTTGTGCAACGGTGACAGGTTTGTGCGTGAGTGAAACATGTAAGTATGTGTGTGTATGGTGGAAGTGTTCGACCTGTGTTGCTGTATTGGTGAACGTATGGGCTGTATGAGGCGGAGTTTAACGCTCGCCATGCTGCTATTTTCTGACCGAGTGTATTAAGTGTCACGTGCCCGTGTTTACTGGCGGTTGTCATGCCGGTTATTCAGTGCGACGTCGCATAGAATTTAATTGTTAATTTAAATGTTAATTATGTGAGTTCTCAGGTTCTTTATGTTTTACTGAATCCGGGCTAAGTGGTGTCTTATTCATTATATATTTGTCATTTATGTTCAGGACCACAGAACCAAATCACCTGTAAGGAGAGATTAAACGAGTTCAGAAATATTCACTGGCCTCCTTTTTATTGAGTCCGAAGATTCGGCTGAAAGTGGTGTTCTTGCCGACACACCAAAGCAGACTCAGTGATAAACTAGAACCAGCTCCATACCTAGGGTCTCCCCTACAATAATGATCCCCATTAGTTCTGTGGAAAGAGTCAGAGCTGTCTGTTAAAGGAGACATAATATGCCCCCTTTCCACAAATTAAAATAATTCCCAGGTGTTTTAAAGACATGTCTGAGACATGCTTTGGTCAAAATACTCCAAGGATCAAACATCACAGCACTCGTTTGCCCGGTCCCTTTAAATGCAAATGAACCACTGCTCGCCCTGCCCTGCCCCCTCTACCAGTATTAGTACTCACAGGTAGGGGTGGTATTATGAAAATTTGAAAACTAATGACATCATTGTCAGACAACTGAGGGACAGCTTGAAAAACCACATGGATTTCAATCTAAGGAGCCTACAAATTACAGGCTTAAAAGGCAAGACAAACACCCAAATATATGTTAAAGAGGCTTCAAAAAGTGATATTTCCCTGATAAGTCCCCTTTAAGGTGGAAGAAAAGCAGCTTCCATGCACAGTAAAGAACCTCAGATACAATCAGCACCAGTTTATCAGTAGACAACATTTCCTGCCACTTCTTGTCTGAACACTTAACACTTAAACCAGATTCTCTGATGAGCATTACATCTTTGAGGCAAACAGGTTATCAGTGTCACAATGCAATGTGGACATATAAAGCACATTCTGAAAGAGTTCACAGCACAGCTAACTTTATTTGCAGTGACAGGATAGACTGTGGGCCCCCAGATGATATCTTTACTCCTTCAGTTACCAAGAATAGAATAATGAAGCCTATGTGTGCAATTTATACCTCACAGTTACTTCATCAGTTAGAGGAGCGTACTGCAATTCAGGATGAAATGACCCATGTTCACCTCAAAGAAAAACTTCACTCTGACATATTTGGAGAGAAAACAGCAGCAACTCAGGCCCAGAGCAGCTCTAGTCCTTGTTTCATCTCTGGGCTGCCTTAACTAGATAAACCCACCACTGACAGTGACCTGAGATGAAAGCAGGAGACACAAATCCAACAAGAGTTCAGGGAAAGTTTTCAGCCTCCCCACCCACTGAAAACATTCAAACCTGGTCCTGCTGCACAAAGAATGGAAGAGGAGGGGCTGCAAAAAGTTCCTTCATCTCTATTACTACTTGGTTGATCCCATGAGGAGGCATCACTGGAGAGGTCAAATTGGCGGCTGTAATCTCACTGAGTCTCTCCGTCTCACTCCAGCTTGGCCTCTTCTTTTGTTCTCAAAGCTGCAGATTCTCCTGTTTCTACAACTCTATTTGAACACTATGCGGATTTTTGCAGGTGTGTGTGTGTGTGTGTGTGTGTGTGTGTGTGTGTGTGTGTGTGTGTGTGTGTGTGGCAGCCTGTCCAGGGTGTGCCCCACACACACATGCACAAAACAGAGTCTACATGATGTACTTTTACAGTATGAAGCTGCACTGTTATGTATTAATGCCAACATTGTACCTGTTTGCTGAGTCAACTGACAGCTACTTTCGTTGCTTGTTGTAACATCAGTGACCTCTGTGAAGCAGCTGAACTCATGTGACTCTGAGTTTTCTCTACAGCAAGCAGGGAGATGTTTATAGAGAATATTTTCAGGTCAGAGTCTGGTGACCTGACTATTCACAGTAACCGCATCAACGAGAATTTGCTTAATGTAAGACATTGAAACACCCAGGAAGAAGCTAGTTCTCACAGAGATATCTGCAGTGGGTTAATCACTATCGATTCAATTGAATAGAGGAATCCATTGTGATTTTACAGCTGGACAATCTATCAAAACGCTATCAAAATCACAGAATGACAAAGAACAATATGCAAATCAAAGGTGCTGCAGTTTTCTTTTTTCTTTTAAGGCATATTGTGAGTTGTAATGTTGTAAGGATAGGGTAACATACTGGCCTAGAAAGTGTATTCTACTCAAAGGAACATGTTGATGTACTACAGGCCCAACGAATATCAGATCATCATCTTTTTATGTTTTCTTTAGAGAAGGTGATACATAAAAAAAATGACAGAATGTCAGAAATGGTTGTAAAGTAAATCAATATGTCACACGTATACAGAACAATTGCTAGTCCTGAACTCGTTATCGGTCATTCGTTTCTGTGTCAGAGATGTCCAGCTTCTGTTTCTGATAAAGCATTTGGGCCTCTCATCTGGACTTGGTTCAGTATTTGGCTCCCTTGACTGGAAAGCTATAAGTGAGTCAGTTGTCACTAGTGGAGGCTGAGCTCATGTCCCAATGACTGTAATGTGAAAACCTGATGGGCATCACCTCAAGAAAAAAGGTGAATGATTACTTTATCAGAGTGCGGGCAGCATCAGCTGACTGGGAGAGCTGTTGTCATGGTGAATTCAGAACTTCTCTCATCTCAACACTGCTCTCAGTTTGACCAGGAGGCATGCCGGTCTCTCCTTCCCAGCACATTACAGGAAGGGTGAAGAAGCCTGCTGCTGGCTGGGGATGATTGTTAGGATCTTGACCACGAGTGTCAGTGTAGCAGCGTTTCCTGTGTGATCTTTGTGACTACAGCAGGTGGCAGGAGGCATCAGGCCACAAACACAGATGGTATTAAGGGCTGTTGACATTCTGCAGTCACTGAGGCTGAATAAGTTTTCAGCACCAAAGCATCATCATAATTAACATTAAAGCAGGCATCTTCAGTGTTACATTACACAAACATTGTTCCGAGGAGCTTTTATCCTACTCTGAACATTGCCATTTCCATCCATTTCTCAGACTTGGACTGAGCCTTAGTTCTCATGTGAAAATACATCAGAATTCAAACCCTGCAGTAGCATCAAAACTAAAATTATGATCTTCTTTCTCTTCATTAACACTCTCTTCATCATCACTGTTGTCATTGTTCTGAAATCATCTTAAACATTACCCCAGTTTTGCTGTTGTCTCCCGTCCTGTTTGGAGAGTTGTGTCAAGAATATCTAGACATCCCTCCTTAACCTAAGGAATGGACAGGAAGATTTCAGTGGGAGCAGGATGGAACATGAGCGGAATTTAACTTCCACAAAAATCACAAATCTACACACAAATCCAAAATCAGTAAGCCAATTCATGAGCTGGTTCACGAGCTGCTGTACCTGCTTCTCTCACCTGCCAGGATTTTATGTAGAAGGTGGTTGGTATTGTCTAGCGTCTCACACTGCATGACTCAACAATAGTCCTGGGTGAGTTCAGACCCAGCTTGTGTTCAGGTCAGACATGCTGCTGCCCCAGCAGACTGGAGCACAGAGAAGGACACAAGTTACTACTGGCTGATAAAACCTGTGCAGAGGACCTGAGCCTCCTGAGGAAAAACAGTCAGCTCTGTCCCTTCAGTGTTCCTGCTGTTTATCCTGCAGCTTCAGCAGCATGTTCCAATCTGTGTGCTCCAAACAGTCCTTTGTTGAGGGACCGCAGAAGAAACAGATTATGACATGATCTGCGTTTCCTTAGTAGAGCTGAAATTGCTAAAAGCTGACATTTACATACAACAGACAAAGTGTCTGGTTCTCTCTTGTGGGAGTGTTCACATGCTGAGAGGTGAGAGTGACATGGTTAAAATCCCCTATTGCAGTGAATCATCAGAGTGAATTCCCTCTGTACACAGTAAGTTCTAAGACCATCTGCCAACAATTGAATATTCTGGCAACAGATCTTCTATGGCATGACCGGGGTTGCACTGAAGTCGGCTAAATCCACACAACACCTTAGAGTGCTATTGTGTAACCAGGTCTCTGTAAAACACATAGGCCTACACTAGTGATATTCTTGCTGTTCGGGTTGGTGGAGTTAACAGAAAAGGTTATACCTCCATCTCCTGTAGCTTAGCACTTGTTCTGCTTCTTCAGCTCAGCTGGTATGGGATGTTTAACTCCATACATGGTACATTTTAAAGCAAGGAGTTCCTCCCTCATGAATATTATTATCTCCAGATGGAGATAATAATATTCATGAGGGAGGAAAAATAGAACAGAATAAAAACATCAGTCAACAAAAAAATACACTTATACTTCCAAAAAATCCACAAGGGTTTTCTGCCAATTGTTGCCGGTTGCACCAGTTGAGACAACATACAACATAAAATATGAATTGATTAGGAATTCAGCAAGCAGGTACAATGCTGGCATTAATACATAACAAAGCAGATAATCACTGACTTAAATGTTTTAATACAGATATGCTTCATATGTCTGTTCCTCCACCTTACTGAATATAACAGTGGACATCATTAATGTGTGATCATGTGGTAAAGTTTTTTCATTAGCTTTGTGTGTGTAGGATGATGTTTCCATTAACAAGCAGTAGAATATAATTTTGAACTGGAGCTGGACTGATTGTTTTTTAAATATCAAACAGTCAGACCGCAGGTAGATGACCACTGAATTCATCTCATTTGTGAAAGAGTCCATTGCATAGGACTGGACTTCTGACATACTGTACTTTGTGAAGCTGGCCACTGGTATCCTCCTCAGCCTCCTCTTCATCATATCTGATGTCATGATGGTAATAATTTTGTGAATCTGATTAAGATCACACCCATGACACAAACTAGAGAAATGGATAGCTAATTAGCAGCAGGACAAATTAAACAGAAGCATTACAAAAACAACAAATGAATTGGGGGGAAAACTAAAAGAAAAAAAAAGTGAAACAGAACAGAAACAGTCGGTATGTTTACATGACAGTTAAAAAAAACTAATTATGGCCTTAATCCGACTATAACTGGACAACTGTGCATGTAAACGTGTTAGACCAATTAAAATCGGACTTCTCCTTATCCGACTAAAACACCCAGATAATCTGATTGGAAACCGGTTTTCTTCTGCATTTATACGCCTTAATCGGACTGAGACTGGACAATGCATGTGTGCATGCTTTCCAAGAGTAGAGATGGCACAACGTGTAGCACAGAAGCTGGCCCGAACATGGTCAAAAAAAAAAAAAGAAGCCTGGGCTGATGCATAGGTGCATTTCACACAGTGTAACCAGCTTTATTCGATTCTCCCTGTTGCATGTAAACTGGGCCAAAGACATAACTCCGACAAGGCACTAATGTAACCATACTGAGTGAGCTTCTCCTGCCTTCAATTCAGCCCTGAATGTTCAGTCATTACAATTAAAATATCTGACAGGGGTGGATGTATGTCACCAAAAATTTTGTCAAGTGACTGTCTTGTCACTTTTGTCAAGTGGGCCTCAAGTTGAGAACGAGACCTTGTTTCAACCAAAAACACATTCAACAAACCAGACACTTCAGGGCCAGGGAAAAGGGGCAGCTAGCATGCTAATATTAAATTAAAGATCAGGGTTCATGTAGCACCCATTTGTTCAAAGCAATTGGGAGCCATCAGTTTTTACGCTGATGACGCTTTTACGTCTCTCTAGTGGTAGAACTGCTTTACTGGTAGTATGATCACAGCTCTACTTTAATCTGTGTAAACTGTGCGAGGGGGAGCTCCAAAGATTCTGCTCCACATCCTTACAAATGAGATTGATGCTCACGGTGTGGTGAGGAGCTCAAATCTTTAATTACAGTACAAATTACTAGCGCTGTACTTCATCAGTACACAACCAGCACAGTCTCATTTCCACACTAATTTAATGAACAATTGCCCTCTTTGAAAAATGCCTTTCCTTGTATAATGGCAGAGGCCTCGGAGGAGAAGACCACGAACATGAAGCTGAGGTCACACATTCAGTAGAAAACGTTATTGTCTGCACCTTTTAAACCTGTACAGTATTTAGATTCTAGTCTTAGGATGTTCAGAGTGGGTTCTTTTCCTTCCTTTAAACATTCAGAATCAAGACCCTCATCCAGGTGTGCAGAGAATCTCTTCTCATCTGGTGATATTTCAGTGCGAGTGTCATCACAGGTCACATCACAATCCATGTCTCTACCCACATTCTGTATACATACCGTTCAGCTTTGAATGTTGACTCCACTCCCTTCAATAACAAGAGAACAATGTGGAGGAAACACAGAGAAGGCACAGGTGAGGTGCGGTGTAACGGTGTGTCCAGGCGCATTTTGCAAGTTTCGTGCGTTGCCCACCCTGGCGCAGGTACTCCTCTTTCCCACCTCCATCCCTCCTACCGGCGCAAGTGGCAGAGGGAGGGGAGAAAGCATGAGTGGGTTTAACACAGCCGACTCAAATCTTTACCAATCAAATGAGCTCTGCAATGTTTGTCATTTTATATTCCAACATGGACGAAGGAGACAGCGATGCCAGACGGCCAAACTTCTCCCAGGAGGAAACTCATGGCCTGGGAGGTCCAAGCTCGGAGTGGCTGAATATATGGTAATGCGAACAGACCTCCATGGGATGATGAAGCAAAAGTAGCCAGGGAGAAGGTTACATATTGTTAATCAGATTTGTCCTGGTACACTGACAACTGTTTAAAAAAAAAAACACCCTCTCAGCTATAAACATTGAGGGCATTGGTGGGATTGAGGTTGGGATTACGGGTAAGGCAAACATCTTTTTCCAAGGACACTCACATTTAGAAACCTATATTTAAATCCTGTTTAACAAAGCTGAGTATTGTGCACAGATCACAATATAAACAAATACCATGCGTAACAGGGATGAAATCAGAAGCACATGTGTGTAAAGGACTCATTGCCAAGCTCCGTGGCCTGGCCCTTGACGGTGAGCGTCTCTCTCTTTTTCTCTTTTCTTTTGAATTTTCTGAGATGAGAGATGCCAAATACATACTCAGTATCTGATGCCGAGGCTGTTTGTGGTTGGCTGAGAGAGATGTGAACTCATTAGTTTGCATCACAGTTTCAGCTGTGTTAATTCAGTCAGGTTGAATTTACATTATGCGTGCCATCAGATGTGACAGGACAGATAGAAATGTGTGTTCTGATTCAGATAGTTGCATTGAATAGTTGTTGTTGTGATTATTGCATTGAAGTGTGCCTAACATTCTGGAAATCTGCCTGTGAAGTTTTGTAGACGTGTGCACACTGTGCATCAGTCAGCCAAATTAGCAGTATACCAACTGTGCTCCGCCTTGCGACAAAAGTAGACCAGGTGGAGTTGGTGAGCTTTCAGCGGACTTTCGACACAGGCATTTGGCGCGAAATTGTCACTGCGCCAAGCTGAATCTGCCGCCATGGGCAGATGTGCAACAGATGTTGTATACAGACAAGAAAACAGTTTACAACACAGAATGTGGAAAAACATGAAAATGGTTAACACAAGCTGATGTAGGCAGCTTCTGGTGGGCAGGCTTGGTCATACACAGGGAAAGCAGGGAGAACAGGCCCGCTTAAAGGATACCTATGCAGGATTTTGGCCATAATTATACAGCTTTGGAATAACTGTGATGGTTAAGTGAGTTGTTATGGGAAGAATGGGGGGTATGTACTACCCCCCTAGCATATCTTGGCTGAAAACCGACCTTGCAAGATCAGGTCCTCTGACCCAGTATCCCAAATCTCAGCCATGGGTAGAGCTATGACCCTCATCTTGTGAGAAAACGGACTGCTTTACGGCAGGACAACACAAACACAAGCCCCCAAGCTAGTTACCAGCTGATAATAAAAGGAAGACAACGATAGCTTCGTTTCACTGGTGTTTATGAAAAAGAAGAGACGGCCGTGAGGAAGATGAAACAACCGTCTGTCCAAGCGAAAAGTCAGACACGAGTCAACCTCTGTCGAGCCTTTTCTGAACGGAGAAAGATATATGCAAATCGGATGCCGATCTGGCATTGTCACTGTTGCACTTGTATCGTTGCAAAATAATCTCTATATTCCATGTATTTATATATGTCTTTCCCCACTTTACATGTTGCTGTTGTTTGTAAAGGCCTTTGCATGGTTATTTTATGAACATGCCTGATGCTTGTTATTTAGCAGAGATGTTTGCGTCGTCACCTGTTTGTTTGTCAGCTGTACGTTCATTTAGTTTAGTAGATCGTCTTGTTTCTGCACAGTAGCGCATTTTTACTATCAGCCATAGAACTCTGTCCGCTGAATCTAGGTTTTGTGAAATTTGTGCAGTTCACACTATATCTTTATTGTGCAGTTGAAGTTGGTGTTACAACACGCCTCGATGTGGGAATGCCTCGAGTAACATTAGTTGCTTTCACGTATCTCCAAGCCGTGTAAAAACGCTTTGCCTTCACCTGGCGTTCACTACTTTCATGACCAGAGGATTCATTACTCTCACTTTCATCAGGCTTTTGCATTTAAGACAAGGGCAGACTACTTCTACTACATAATAAAGCACACAATAAGCCCTATAATGTGAGACATGATGCTATAAAAAGTCTGCATTTTCTATTTTGTTTTAGTTACAAGTGCTGGCAAACAACATCCACACCTAGCAAGGGACCACCCCAGCCACTATCCCTAGCCTTTTAATTTTCCCATAAATGTTTTGTTTGTAACAGATACACATTGTAA
>OMNW01028363.1:7657-17689 GCA_900303245.1 Selene dorsalis
AGCAAGTAGTGAAAACAGCACTGACATATTTAAAGCTGAAACTATTTGGCTGGTATTCACCTACTAACCTCCCTGTGTATGTGCAGCGCTGCAGTCACATGCACGATGCACTGAGATGAGGGGTTTGAGATAGAGCACCTCACATTCTGCTGTGGAATCATCAGTCCTTCCTGTCTCACCTCACCTCCATAAAGTCTTTGTCTGTCTCCATAAAGTCTTTGTCTGTCTCCAAGTCTTTCTCTCTTGTCATCCTTCCTGAATATCAGAGATGTTCAGTGTCTATAGACCAACTTTTTTTTCTGATTATTTGATCTACCCTTACCACTTTCTTCTTTCAATGCAGATGGGCTGATATCAAATCAGCACTTTGTGTGTACTTACTGCCATCATATACACCATCAAACATCCATGACATCTGTCTTTCTTTAACTTTCTTCAATCTGTTTTCTTTCAAGGAGTGCATGATGACGAAGACGTGAAGCGGATGTTACAGGGCTCCAGTATGGTGAAGGTATCACTAACTTAAAAACCATTAGCCATTGTTAGTTGTTAGCAGTTGCTCTGTTTGGAACATATTCACAATACTTGACTGGAGACTGAATGACCCCATCTCTTGTGTGAAGGTCCGCTCACCTCACTGGCAGAAGCGACGAACTCTGAAGCTGATGGAGGACGGTGTCACTGTCTGGTGTCAGTCGCACAAAACCTCCAGCCGTGCCAAGGAGCAGCAATCCTGTAAGTGTTGATGCAGTATGTCAAACAGAACTAATCAACCAACTAATCAGTCAATCAATCAGTCAATCAACAGTTTCCACCCTTCACCTGCCTCAAAAACATATTTTACTCATTTGATGATGACGTACCACTGAAGCTTGATCACTGTCTGTCTTAAGTGTGATAGAGTGATGAAACAGCTTATGTTTTATTCTCTGTCTACACCTGTAAATGTGCCCTGAAGTGTGTTTTCCTGCAATTTACACTTATCACTATAGGGGCGTTGCATTGTGCTCTGACTGTTTCCAAAATACAGGCCTCCCTTTAAGATATTTACATAGGCTAACGACACACAGGCCCAGTTGGTGGGTCAACAGCAAGATTAGACTGCGTGTAATATGGACTCCGAGTCTCTGTGTCAGGAGTAAAGTGGACTCATGAAGACCTCTACAATTCAGAATTAGTTCTCTATACCCATTGAAATCATCCATTCAGGGGCCCCACCCAGAGGGTAAGGACCCTCCCATGTCTGGCTTGTAATTGGCCCAAACTTTTCCATAGAAGTGGTATTGACTGGGTGTGTAAGGTGAAACAGTGTAAATACTGTATCTATTTTTGTTAGTTTTAAATGCTACTTATGCTCTGTATGAACTCAGACTCCTCTCCATCTCCTCCGCTATCTGAGCGTCGCACACAGCTCCTTGATTACAGAGCTTGTCTATTTCCAGGCTAAGATGGCAGCAGATCCTGTTCTGGTTCAGATGTTGAGATTATAGGATATTATATGGTGCTGGGAGTCGGCCCTGGAGCTTGTGGTTTGGTGCTATATAGTTACCATAGGATTCAACCACTAGGTTAGCTTCCCAGCTGCAGCACGAGGCCTTTAATTGCCACAAGACAAGATGTCCTTGTGATGTGGCGCAGTATGTATCTTTACATGTACGTTATAACCACCAACAGCTGTGTGTGTCTTGCATCTTTTGCTTTGATGACTTAATGGATTATAATGTGTCCTCCCTATATCAGGGAACATCTACGCTGTTTAACACAGTGGACGGCTAAATGCTGATGTGCATGTTTATGTTTTTTGCTGAATCATCTGTATTCCACCCTCGTCTCTGATTTATACCTTAGATTGATTTAACTGAACCTAACATGTGGATACAGAAGCGTAAGAGCTCGTCAGCCACACCCAGTCGTTTATCCTCGTTTTAGATCAAATGTGTCAACTATAACCTGACTAGGTGGTCCACTGCTGTCGTTCCCATGGGAACTTCACCTCTAATTGCAGGTTATTATCTGAGTGTGGACATGAGTTGGGAGCAGTTTTCAAGGAGAATGATTTTTCCTCCTTCAGATTTTAGAGGCCTGGAGAAGTGAATGTCTCCAGCATAGAGACACTCACTTCAGACAATAGAATACATAATATATATACGAACTACATGCTCAGTACAAACAGATTACCCAAACACTGCTTTAAAGAGATGTCTCTATAGCTGCCTTTTAGAAGAATCAACATGATCAACAGACCTTAAGGTGCTTGAGTGTTACACAGTTTAGGTGCTTCAGCCTCAAAAAGCTCCGTCGCTTCAGATCTTCGAGCCTTAGATTGTGAGACCTTAGAGAAAGAGAGTTGTGTTTAATAAGATCTGGAACCCTACAAATTCCCTCAGGGTAAGAGTTAATTTGTCGAATCCAATATAAAGCCCCATGCTATGTGTTCTATATTGTACCATGTGGTTTGGTTTGTATTCTGACTGTATAGTACAAAGATGACAAACATATTTGGAGATGAAAAAAAAAAAAATCTAACAGAACTTTTAAAGAACAACTGAAAACGAGGAATAGTTCAGTAAGAGCAAGGTTTCATTTGATAACTATTCTAATGATTCAATATTTAACAAAAACACGATATATTTTGAACTGGGATGCACACAGAGCTTTGCTGTCAGTCCGTTACCTCGCAGACCTTCTAAAACAAGTGTGTAGTTTCTAGTGAAGCCACAGACAAACACAGATGAGCTAAACCAGCTGGTGTTTGGGCAGTACTTATGTTTAATCTGGTTTATTCAAGCCTATTAAAGAGTGTTTGGTGATGGTTGAAGTAAACACATGGAGAGACGAGTGTGAGGGTGAACAAAGGTTGAGAAGAAACATAAACAGCTCTGTTTGTGTGGAAAACACTGGAAAACAGCATGTGTATTTCCTCAACACTAGAGCCGTGTGAGGGTGGGTTTGCGTGTGGTAGGAACATTCAACTTTCACTGTCATCAAAGGTTTGTAGTCACTATATTTGAACACACACTGTCCTGCAGAAACACACTACAGGCTTGAGGAAGCCTCTTCTTGTTCTTGGCCACGACGTCGACCCCTGAATTCCTTATTGACACACAGCAGACGGCTGGTTGGATTCTACACAAGATCCAAACTCTGCAGCATATTTAGCACAGAATCTACAGTGCAGTGTAGAAATAGTGGTGATTTGACAAATATTAGCTGTAAATAACTTTATATAGTCTGGCTGTGTACATTGAGTAGGTTAATTTCCAAGCAGAGAAAAACACAAGAACTTCAGTTCTTCAGATGAAATATTTCTTGCACTGGTTTCTAACAGTAAATAATGATGATAGTTACATCATTTAGAATTTAAAACTGAATATGTATTTACTACCTTGTTCTTTTTTCTTATTCTCACTTCATTTTTCTCCTTCAGTCTCCATCACGGAGGTGGAGTGCATCAGGGAGGGCTGCCAGTCAGAGACGCTGCGACAGTTGGCTGGCTCGGTGCCTGAGGGCCAGTGCCTGACTGTGGTCTTCAAAGGACCCCGGAAGAGCCTGGATCTCCGCTGCCAGAGCCAAGAGGAGGCTCAGCACTGGGCTCGTGGGATTCGAACGCTGCAAGAGAGAGTGGAGAATATGACCCAGAAGGAAAAACTGGACCAATATCCTAACTTTGTCAATCAGTCCCAATCCCTTCAATACTCTCAACTCTACACTGTTTTTTCATTTTGCTGTTTCCTTGACTGTGTTGGTGTGTCACCTGGATTCATGCTTACCTGAGTCGGGCTGACCAGAACCATGATGATAAGATGAGCTATGAAGAAGTCCAGACCCTGCTGCAGATGATCAACATTGACCTGAGTGACCAATATGCCCGCAGCCTCTTCCAGGTGGACAAGCGCACACGCACATTTTAACTTGCAACTTAACTGATGAAAGAGAACCAGTAATACTTTGTCCACTATATTCAATAATTGTAATCTGTGTTTGGTTGTGGTTTGTCCGATAGAAATGTGACCGCTCAGCTGACGGTCGTCTGGACCATGGGGAGATTGAGGTTTTCTGCAGGGAGTTGTTACGGAGACCGGAGCTGGATGCTGTGTTTATTCGCTACTCTGCCAACGGCTGCGTACTTTCCACTGTGGACCTGAGGGATTTCTTGAAGGACCAGGGGGAGGACGCTTCACCCACCCACGCCCAAAGCCTCATATTCACATATGAACTTAATGAGTGGGGTACGCAGTCACAATTTATTATAGCAATGGTACAAAACAGCTCAGAGAGAGAGAGACAAGCTCACTTTGAGTATATTTTGAGTTAATTATTATATCTTTCTTAAAAACAACAGAAGTCTGTCTCCAACCCACTGACGCTCTGTCTCCAAACAAACATATCCTAGAGAAAAAATTTCATCTCTAAAGCTGAAAGTGCACTGTAACTACCACCACCACATCTTGTCTTCCAATTGTGTTTGTGCCTTTTGCCCAGTACAGCCCAGAAGAACCAGTTTATGACCCCCAATGGCTTCACCATGTACATGCTGTCCAAGGAGAACTTTGTTTTTAATCCGGACCATGCCAGGGTTTACCAAGACATGACCCGCCCACTGGCTCACTACTTCATCTCCTCCTCCCACAACACATACCTCACTAAGGACCAGCTGACTGGGGACAGCAGCACGGAGCCATATATACGGTAATAATGATCAGTGCACCGTGAACAAACAACTGTACAATCAGCAGCTAGAGTAAATGATATAATAAGTGTATGTGATCACAGGGTTTCCACTCCACATCTCTAGTCCATATTATAATCTTTGTGGCAAAGGTCACACTCACTGCTTTGATCTTTCAGTCGCCTCCTCACCATTTACACCATTACTGACAAGTCAAGTATTGTCAGGTCATTATACAACAGCCTGAGAAACTGAAAGGTCATAGAGAAGGTCAGGTCCTGGCAAACAGTGTGCAACTTTGGAAAGACATTCAGATCCTGCTGATCAGACTAGGAGTATCATAAGAACACTGAAAGACTATGGATGAACCAGGTTTTAGGACTTTACCTGGCAGAGATCAGTGAGGTGTTTAAAAAGTTCTCCTACACACTGAGGTGGACTGAGATCTGCTCTAGGCTGCTGAAGGCTCTGGTTATTGTTAGGACGTTTCAGATAACACCCCTCTGCAATGACTTGTGGAGCTTGCTTATGGAGAAGAAGACAATGGACACTTGACTCAATTATAAGCCATGGTGAGTCTATTGGGGCCTTTGGTAACAAACTGACAAGTGGGGCCCTCCAATCAGCTTTCATCACCATGATGTGTCAAATGATTTACTGTGGAAAAGCATATTCTAGGGGCTGGAAGGATGTTGTTTATCCAAACAGTGCAAATTCACCTTTGGGCAGTTATGGTATTGCAACACCAAACATGTGCCAGACTGTGACATCGAGCACAGTTATCAGCTGAGTGTGAAGTGGTGGTGATGAGGGGAGGCACCTTCAAGTCTGAGACAGTCTGAGATAGTATTCTTCCAGACTGCGATGTGTTCCTCAGATGACGGACAGGCACATCAGTGCAGGTGTGCTGGACTGGTGTGTTGGACAGGAGCTGAAGATCACTGAATTTACAAGTTGACATCTCAGTCTTCCTCTGTAGCCATGGGTTGTGTAATTTACATAAAGAGAGAGAGTGACGGCTGCTCCCACTGGGGGTCAGTTGTTAAGAGGGTGTAGTGGTATTTTGGGAACATTTAAGTGGGACAGGAAAGACCCTGAATGTACCGGGGGGAGCTCCATGGATAAGCTAGAGGACATACAGTGCGATAAAAAATGATAGTGGGGTATTTTTTCTAAGCCTGCTGGCACCATGACAGATTTAGATAAGCATCTGAAAGAGGATAGATGGACTGTTTTCGGTTTGTACTGTTTGTTGATATACAACACTATTCATACAGTTGAGTATGGAACTGATATTCACCACTATATCTTTATCCCAATGTGTGTATGTGTGTATGCATATGTATATAACGTTTTTTGCACAAGGCTGCAACAAAGATGTAATTCTTTGCCAATATCACAATCAGAAAGCTGCCTCTTCACCATTTGCACAGCATTATGATTCATCTTAGGATACAAACCTAGGAGAAGTATCTCTCATAATAAAGTGAAATCAAATTAAAAAAAAAAAAGTGAGGAAGTGCACTGTTCCCTTACAAGCTCCAATACTACACCTTTAATCAGAATATCACCTGTGTTTCAGGCATTCTGTTGATGATGGTTTTGTTCTCAGGGCTCTGAGTCATGGTTGCCGCTGTGTGGAGCTGGACTGCTGGGATGGAGATAAAGGAGAACCAGTCATCTACCATGGACACACACTCACCTCCAAAATACCCTTTGTTGAAGTCATCGAGACTATCAATGAGTATGCTTTCAAAGTGAGTACACTATTAACTTTACTTTGTATTTAGCCTTGGTCACATTAAAATTATTTATGTGGAAAGAGATGATATACCTCTAAATCTAGACAGACAGTTTTGATGAAGCCATCTGTTCTATGGAGGAAATCCTATTCTCCTGACTTTGCACTTTGATCCTCCTCTCCCAGACCTCTCCTTATCCTCTGATCCTGTCCCTGGAGAACCACTGCTCTGTGGAGCAGCAGGCCGTAATGGCTCATCATCTGCGATCCATCCTGAGAGACAAGCTACTCACCAAGCCCCTCAGTGGTCTCAGTTCTCAAAGCCTGCCCTCTCCGGAGGTAAGGAGAAACTGTTCTGTACCCTGAGGAAAGTTCAGTTACAATAACATAAGCTGATAAGAGACTAACAGTGTCCGTACTAAGGTCGATAAATCATGCTTGTGTGTCTTGGAACCACACATTTTCATTTTTATGTGTAAAATGCTTGGAATGCTTTTGCATTTTCCTGAAGATTAAAAAGACTGACATGATTATATGATTTAGCCTGATAGATAGTTGCAGTGCACTTGCTACATTTCAGTGGAATGTGAAAGTGGTTAAAAATAGCCAATAAGTAGCCCTCAGTCAGATTCCTTTGTAGGGCTTTCGCTGGCATATATCAGAGCTCGCTCACTGTGGCAGGACTTTCATTTCTCTGTCATGTAACTGAAGCATTTGTAATCAGTTTCTTCCCTTCTGTCTTTATATCCACTGTTGCCTTGGTATGATTATGAGTAAAACAGAGAGCAGACGGTGCTACAGATATTCTGGGGCCATCTGCTGTCCTGTTTCTGTATTTTACATTTACGTGTAACTGTAATGTACATGAGAGGCAGCTCATGTACATATGGTATGATCTGTGCCCCTGAGAGACTGTAATGTAGATGAATAGAAAAGCAGCAGCAACAAGGGCATGATAAAAAAAGCTGTATGGAGGCAACTCAAGCTAAAGAAACAACACTAACAAAGCACATTCAGTACTGAAACAACATACAGATTATAGCCACCCAGTTATACTGACTGATTTGAAAGGATTAACCAGTATATACAACTAAAGCTAATGAACACTGAATTTGTTTGTAATGCAAAATGCCTATTGTATGTAATCTCATATACGTGAAAAGATGAAATTATGATGGAATTGTTGTTGAAATATGCACAGTATCAGGTGAATAGTCAAGTAAACATCTATTAAAACAGTTCCTGTAAATCTGGCACTAATGGGATGGATACGAGGGGTTTCGTCAGTGGTCATGGTGTTATGCTACTACATAAATACAGAGCTTGGTAGGGGCTAAGGTTACACTTAAATTGCATGCCTCAGGCTCACTTTCACTGTAGTCATACTCTATTTTATGGGAACTCCAAAAGCCAAGTGCAATAGTTTATAATCCCCTGGATTCTTAGTTAGATGATAGTGAACAGCTGAACACGTTTATTATGTATACATTAGTAGCTGTAGTAGCAGTTTTAAAGTAGTAGTATCATAGTGTCAGTGATAAAGTGGCTGTCATGAAGGCTGCTCATGATATTAAAATACCGTAACACTGTATTAATCCATATCAAACTAACTGGCCATGTGTTGTGTTTGCATCTGTTCAGGACCTTAAGGGGAAAATCCTTGTGAAGGGGAAGAGGGAGCACGTGGTGGAGGGGTGCTCGAGTTCTTCAGACTTCAGCTCTTCAGATGAGGAGTCCTGTCGCTGCGAAGGCAAACCCCCTCAAAAAAAAGAGGACAAGAAGGTAGAGAGAACATTTATCCTAACAGTAGCTGGCTCTCATCTGTTGATCGATGGGGGGTTGAGGTTATTAGTGTACTCACTCTGGATTTCTCTGTGTCCTCTCAGCCAGGTGCATCTAAGCTGAGCCCGGAGCTGTCGGAGCTGGTCGTGTACACCCGCAGTGTTCCTTTTAAAAGCTTTGAACAAGCTGCCAAAAACCCGTCAACTGAAATGTCCTCTTTCTCTGAAAGCGAAGCTCTCAGGCACATTAAGGACTCAGGTGTGATACTTGTCTTTTTCTTGTTCAGCAAAATTGATCCTTCCTCCTCCACTGTACTGCTGCATTAACCCCACTTCATCCTCACCTTTACAGGGATACATTTTGGGCGTCATAACAGTAATCAGCTCAGCAGGATCTACCCCTCAGGACAGCGCCTCCAGTCCTCAAACTACAACCCTCAGGAGATGTGGAATGCAGGCTGTCAAATTGGTGAGATCAGTTATTCAGCTGTCAATAGAAGCAAATGGATCAATCAAGAGATGTCACTCAGAAACCAACCTTTCGTCTTTCTTACCTTCCTCCCTTGGGTGTAACTGCAGGACTCCCACATGACCCACAGTGGTGGAAACTCATGTTGTTAACACATGCTGCGTTGTGTTTTCTCCAGTTGCTTTGAACTTCCAGACACCTGGTGAGCAGATGGATCTAAACCACGGAAGGTTCCGGCAGAACGGTCAGTGTGGCTACAACCTGAAACCTCCGTTCTTGTGCCAGCGCGACTCCACCTTCAACCCAGAGAATGTTGGTGGAGGTCCTGGTCACAAACCTCTGCTGCTCACTGTTCGGGTAAGATGGAACTTGCCTTAAACGAATTGCAAGTAGTAGTTTTTATTTTCCAGAAGTGTGAGAATTTTAAGCTTGATGATGTATGATTGTATCAGTTTTAGAACTGTTGTAAGATATTCTCTTATTGTTCCACTCTGGAAAGACACTCCAATAAAGACAAGATTGCCCTTATTGTTTTTCCAGGTTATTTCAGCTCAGCAGCTCCCCAAGCCAGAATGGGACAAGCCCAGCTCCATAGTGGACCCACAGGTTTGGGTGGAGATACATGGAGTACCCATCGACAACAATAAGAAGAAGACTCATCATGTTGATAACAATGGTAAACATCCTAATCCTGATAAAACACCCTGTGGTAATGAAATGGCTTCAGATAGCCATATGGTTATAACTGTAGATGACACCATGATATTTTGTTGGAAGTCGATTGTAGTCTATAAGATATTGAGAGAGAAATGATTCTTGAAGTTTGAACACACACACACACATTCCTGTATGGGCATCATAGTGAGCTCCAGGTGAGTGTGGAGATGGAGTGAGGACCACCCTTTCTGCTACACTTAGAGAGAAGTACTTGTAACGTTTCCCACTAGATGACCCCTTGATTCAATGTCCCACCTCAGATTCTTTAAGAAACAATCAGCATTACAACACACGACTAGTGAAGTGAGGGCTTTTTCATGGGCGCCATTTTGGATTAGTGTGTGGCTAGACTATTTGACTTATGTCACTTTTCAAGTCTTTGAAAGGAAATTAGCCAGAGTTCAAAGCCATGTAAAGTCAAATACAACAGATGTCGTCGGAAGCGTCGGAACATATCAGTTCCCAGTCCCTGTTCTGGTCCCTGTCTGGATCCCGGATCTGGTCCCGGTCCCGATCCCGGTCCCGACCCCGATCCCGATCCCGATCCCGGTCCCGGTTCCGATCCCGGTTCCGTCCCCGGTTCGGGTTCGGGTTCGGGTTCCGGTCCCGGTTCGGGTTCGGGTCCCGGTTCCAGTTCGGGTTCCGGTCCTACTCG